>JANHAO010019518.1:0-13183 GCA_026873985.1 Saraca asoca
AAAAAAAAAAAAAGAAAAAAAAAAAGGGAGGTTTTTTTTATCGGAAAGTCTAGACCCCAGAGTAAAGAATTTCATTTTAAATTTCTTTTTTTTTCCCCCCCCCCCCCCCCCCTTTTTTTTTTTTCTCTTTTTTAAGTGAAAAATAGGGAGGGAAGGGCAGGTTTTGATTCGGTTGTTGCCCTTCACGCCATGAATTAAGCTTAAAATGTTGTAAGTCTTTGCTCAAATCTTATTAAATCTTTTTAAATACCTTTTTGTTTTCCTTATTCACAAAGAAATCCTTATGTTTTGTCCTTTCTTTAAAACTATGACAGCGTGTTGCAACTCAGAAAGAATTCTTACGCGTGTTTGTTAGTGTGTTTTTTAATTTTCTCCTAACATTTAGTGGTTGTGAGGCATTCGTACTAACTTACATATGTTTTAATTAATTCACTTAAATTAAAGTTACTTGCCATTGATTTTTAGGTGGACCAACTAAAATTCCTAATCTTATTGTGACATGCATTCGAAACTTGTATTTTGACAAAATATTTGGGGATGTATAATTAATGTTGCTGGTTTTTATAATATGTGAAAATTCAAAGTAAATATAACTGGATTTCTAGTATATAATTATTAATCCTTGTTTTGGCCGTCAGCCGTGAAACGAGGGAAACATGGCTTGTTTCTTAATTAAAGATGTCAACATTGAGATATTCTTAACCACGCATGTTTATGGGGTCCAAATTATAAAACTGTCTTCCTTGTGCAAACCATGAGTGCTAATTGCTTATTCGTTTCATTTAATCATAATGCAATAAAATAAATTTTAAAAAAAGCCTTTAATTGATTAAATAAATCAAAATAATTTCAATGAGGTTTACATGTGAATCTGAGACTTTAGACTAATCCTTCTCCCATATTAGCTTGGTTTTCAGCCAAAACTGGCTGGTAAGTGGCAAAGTTGGATTCCCAACACTTAGAGCAATTCACTTCATTTTATCACTTTGAACAGAGAGTCCATGGATCTTTCTATTTCTTCTAGTTTACAATGTTACTTTATCCTCACTTATCCCTACCAAAATGAAGAAGAAAACAATGAGATTGTGTCAAAATCAGACACCCTGGATTTGCTCATGTGGGATATGGAAAGGAAATTGATCTGACATTCCAAATGAATCAGTTTTATACATATAAAGAGGAGTTTTTAAGTTATTATTAATTACCAAGACAGGAATTGTGAAAGAAACAAAACCAAACTAGAGTCAGCCAGCCTTGTTCACGAGTAAATTAATAAGTTAGTCCTAAAACATACATAAAGTCTTAATTTAATTTTTAAAATATTTTTATTATTAATTTAGTCTAAATATTTTTAAAAGTGTCTTAAAATGACTCTTATATTAAATATTAATATTGCAGTTAACTGAGTTTTCAATGTGATAATTTATAATTTGATGTGTTATTTTAATTTTTTACTATTATATGATCTAATAATACTGTTAGTCATAGAAAAGAGTCACTAAGCTCTAAAATCCTACATTAATTATACTTTTTTTCCTTTTCATGATCCTTCTCAGGACATTTGAAGGAATAAATATGGAGATCTACTATGAGGCTTACTATATCAAGGAAAGAGGACTAGCTTATTCATAAGTAAATCTAACATATAATTAATGTGAAAAATAAGAATATAATAATACAACATATACAAAACTGTCATTATAATCAATTTTAACTAAGGGAAGGATCATTTTGAATCTCTTTAAAAAAAATATTTAAATTAAACTAAAGATAAATTTTTTAAAAAAAAATTAAATTGAGACATTGTATATCTTTATGGTTACTCTATTCTTGTTCATGGTGGGTCCAATTGTATTGAGGCTGTAGGAATTAGCACAAACAACCAAGTCAGCACTTAATTGGTAATTAGTATAAAAAAACAAACTTGTAATTGCTGGATCTCTATCCGATTATCACAAAGATAACTTTTCCTTTTAGTTCTCCAATAGATAGGAGCTAGTGCCTTTAGGTCACATGATGCAGATCCAATTTCCTTTCTTGGTGCTAAGATTGGTAACGTGATGATGGTGAAGTTCTAATCATAGGACCAGCCTTTTTAACATGTACATATCTTTTACTATTTCTGTAATTTTTAATCTTCTAGAATATAGAGCTAATTAAATCCATCTCTTTTTATAATCTACGTTGAATTAAACACAATATTTTTCAACAAGTTTTGTACTCCTAAAATAAATTGGGCTTGTGAATCAGCATTTGCCAGTTTTATTTGGACAGTTTCTCCACTATTTTAAATTTTGGCTAAAAGTCGTATGCTTCACAAGGTTGGTCAATTTTGTTTTTGTCAATTGTTGGTCAGAATCATGTGCTTGAACATGATTAAACAATTTCCACAACATAAAGGAAATCCAGGCTCACTGATGTATTATTTTTCCGTAACTGAATTGTAAGGATTTGAACAGTTCCTAGGTTTACGCATTGCTTAAATCATTGATCATATACCAGCAGATGCCAGCCCCACGATGCCAAAAAAAACAAAGGGCAGCGTCCAAAACCTGAGGCTCATCTGGATGTAAGATGAGGGTAGTGGGACCCGGACAAGTTTTTATATATTTCAATTATAACACAAATACTTATTCAGTTTTTCTCATACATTTAAATGAATTTGTTTGTCAATTTTAAACTCAGTTTTTAATTATTCTGGATCAAAAAAATTGATAACTGAAGTATTGAAAAATTATTTGTGGGACCCACAGTCCAGGAATGCCACGTGGAGACGAGCTAGTCAGTCGAGGATGATGACATGGCAAGGGGAGAGATGGCGTAGGAAGAGCAGGAATTTATGATTGGGTATGTTGGTGCAATGAGGAAGGAAAGTTAGAGAGCCTTTAAGACAAACCCATCTGGCTATCTGTCCATATTCATGTGCCATTCATTAATCTACGCAAAGCAAACCCCTTCACACCAAAGAAAAATTAAAAAGCCTGATTCCTGTGCCTTACGAGACGAGAGTCGCTTTCTCGTTTTCATTTACTAATTCCTCCCTGTTACATCCTCTTTATAACTATCTTACCCTTTCGCCCTTTCCCGTGAAAGATACGATGAGTTCGTCCCCAAGATTATATTTGATTTGATAGAATGAGTATTAATAGAAATAAAAAGAAAATAAATAATAAAAAAAAGAAAATAAAAATTTATTATTTTATTTAATATATCATAAAAATAATTAAGTTAATGTGATATTCTATTATTATTTAATTTGAGAATAAATTAAAATAATAAAAAAACAGTACAAATAAAAAAATTAACTTACCCTTAAAATCAAAAAGATTTTTTTTTTATTCTAATAGGTTTGATCCTATTCTTCTCGCTCCTCCATCTTGCTGGCGTGAACATCTTCGCTCTCAATTCTTAAACCCAGAGCTTACCAGGGATTGTAGCCCCCCCATTGATAACAGGACCAAAAAATCACCGAAAATAATTATTCCAGTGATCCAGGATTCAATGTAGATGAACTTGTTAAGCTCGGTGCTTCGACTCTTTCTCCTAAAGGCCAAGACACAGCCAGAGAGATAGAAAAGCAGAAAATACTGAGCTAAGTGAGACAAGAGAATGGATGAATGCCAATAGGTGAAACTCAGCTGGGTTTCAGAGTAAGAAAATTCGTGCGAGAGTATCAGGTGATTGAAGGATAATAGAATCAGTAAGTAGATCTAATGTGCGTTGTTTGATAAAAAAACAAACTCAAAGGCATCAGCACGCATCACGTTCACACTTTAACGGAGGGAATAGCTTTTCCGACGTACAATGAAATATAGCATTCCATGAAATGAAAAATTACATTCATTTCACCAATTAAATCACATATTTTTTAATTTTTTTTTATTTCTTTTCCATTCCACCTAATTAAATAGACATTAAGAGATTAAAAAAGAAAAAATATTAGACAACATCAATTTCATTGTAGTATTAAAGGTGCCTGTCATATGATGTTTTTATAGTATATCTTTTTAATTTTTTCAGAATAAATTATATTTATTTTTAAATTTTAATATAATTATATTTATACATCTCTTATTTATAAAATATATATTTCTCTTATTTTTCTAAAATAAGAGGAGATAAATATATATATTTAAAATAAGAAAAAAAGAGATGAATACATATAAAAAATAAGTTAATATAGATAAAATAAAAAAATGTTGATATAATTACATTAAATTTTATGAAATGAAAATGTAATTTTTCCAATTTTTTATTTACTCTTTTTACATGGACAATGGATTTCACTCTTACATCCAATTGCAAAGGTAAAAAATAATTAAAAATTAGTAATAAAAGAATGAATGTATTATACTTTTATATTGTTTTTCTTATACCGATCTCACGTCATCATATTATCCAAACTATATACCCATAGAATGGTTAAATTAAACTTTTTGATTTTTATAATTTAATTTTCTATATTTTCCCTTGTAATTAGATTATTAAATTTTTTTATTTATAATTAAATTCATGTCATAATTAATTTAAATAATTTCATATGCAATTGTCAAATGTTTATTTATTTTGATAAATATCTTCCCAAACTCATGTTCATAGAACCAGTAATTTTTCTGTATTGTATTTTCATAGGTGGTTATTTTTTCTTCTAAATTTATTTTTTTAATCACCTTTATTTTTTTTTTCTTTCAACTTCCCATCACTTTTGTATTACCTATCAATTAAGTAATTTTTTATTTTATATATATTTTATTTATTTTACTATCTCTTTCAACTTCCTATCATTTTTGCATTACCCATCATTTAAGTAACTTCTTTTCCTATTTTTATTATTTTTAAATAAAAATATTTATAATACTTAATTTGTGCACTTATTTACTAAAACCATTAAAGACTAAAGCGAATACAATAAGTGAAATTTGCAATGTGTTAACATATTACAAGTACAGATTTATAGTACAATAATAATTTATCATTTAATAAAAAAAACATATTAATAAACTGACATACTATGATAATCTATTAATACATTCTATTTTACTTTTCTTAAAAAATATATTATAACATAATAACATATTTACCTTTTTTAAATAAAAAAATTATCAAAATTGACCATGAAATAAAAATTTGACATTTATTCAATATTTAATCACTAAATAAAAATATGACATTCATTAATCTTAGACATTGATTAATGATCATTTAATAGTATTGAAAATATAATATTTTTAAAAATTCATGTGCTTTCATTTAATACACTCTTAAAATAAATTTTATACTAAATTGAGAATTAATTAAGTAAAAGTACAGAAATTTTAGAAAAATTTATGTTTTCATTATCATTAAATATTCCTTAATCAATACTCACTAAAACTCTAAAAATATTACAAATAATGCTACTTATATTATCTCTCCACTCTCCTTTCCATGTTAAGAAAAAAAGTTTTTTTTTTATTATTTGTAAAGAGAATAGTTGAGTTATTAATTATTAAATTTTTTCTAATATAAAAAGGGAGTAAAAGAGGAGAGAATATATGGGAGTATAAGTAGCATTACTCAAATATTACTTTCATTCTATATAAAAAGTGTATTAAATATAATTTAAAAATATATGAAAATAATATTAAAATCCATATGTTTTATTAAAGGATTAGAAAGCTTTTGATATAAAATTTTTCTTAACACTAAGTATAGTGATGATACCCCTTATATATGAGATGTTTGCCATGGATGTAATTAAGTATAAGTTCTGAAAGTAAATGAGCTTGTAAATAATGAAAAAACTTTCTTGATTGCTTTGTACTTTTTTTTACTTTTACTTATTTAATTGCATTGATGAAATTTCAAGTACTTTAAAGTGTTGAAATTGTATATTTTTATATTTGTGATATAAAAAGAAAAAATATATCTTCAAAATATAATCCTTATTATTTGTATGCTTTAAATTTCAATATTCGAATAAATCAATATTTTTAATTAGATTTAATTGTAGAATTAATTGATTATGCTAATTATTTATTTTTCAATTAACTCATGAATTTATTAGAATAATTTTATATTTCTTCATTGAATGCATAAAATTTTAATAAAATAAATTAAAATACTTTTCATAATATAATTGATAAATAATAATAAATAAGTGATAGAATAAGTATGTACGATCGGAGGAGACAAATTCTAATGATAAATACATATCGATATATATAATTAATTGTAAAAAAAATAAACTCTAAAAATTTAATCACACGAAAAATAAAATATGAATATGAAATTATAAATTAAAATAGATTACAGGGACTAAAGTTTAATTTAGCCTTAGTAAACTTGATCCAAATTATATCAAATACATAGACAATGTGGGTAGTATACGCAAATAGCTATACTCTTTTGCCCTTGTTTGCCACTCTATCTCAGTGATTTCTTATTACTGGAATCTGGAATTAAAGTGTTAGGTGCAACTTGGCAGAGTGTTCATTATTATCAACTAACTTCTGTTTGAAACTTTTGATCTTCAAACAAAAAAATGGCACTTTTTGAAAAGAAAACAAGGATTTGCCAAACATATGAAAAAGCAGAGTTGAAAATCGATCCCACGAGAAAAATTATTCTTTAATTATTACTGCAACAAGAAAAGATGCAAACACCAATTTACGCAAAATATGGCTCCTAATCATGGATCAGCAACAAAGATCAAAAGGTGAATGTAGAGGATTAATTATAATTTACCAGGTTTTGAGCCTTTGAGCTTCTAGAGTTCCATCATCTTTCTTTTTTAACTTTTCCAAGGGTAAATAGCTGGAAGGTTTGTATCATTATCCTCAATGCTCACATGTGGAGCTACTATTAATTTCTTCCCTTCTAATTCAGCGACCAAGTTAAAAATAGTGACCAAAAAAATTACTGATAGATGTTTCATGCAAATCAGTGAGTGTTCACTATGAACACGAAGACTAGAATCAACCCAAATGTATGTTAAAATTAAAAAATAATCATTTTTCTTAATTTTTATATAATTATATTAACATATTTTTATTTTTAGAAATGTATATTAATTTTTTTTACTTTTATTTAATTTATACTGACATCTTTTCCCATTGAAGAAATAAGAGAAATAAATATTTGCTTATAAAAACAAAAAATATAAAAATAGTTAGAATTAAATATTACGATAAATGAATATAATTTATCTCAAAATAAGAGATGCTATGTTACAGCAATATAGAGTTACAAACACAAATTTTGGTCAACGTTGTATCAAATTTATTTGTCAACGCATCAAGGGTACATAGATAATTTCACGGCGTCATAAATAAATAACTGGCGCGTCTTCTTACACACGCATTCGCTTTGCTTCTGGAGAAATTTGCTGATGTTTATCATTTCCCGGTGGTCTGAACCCGAGGACCCGTGACGAGTCACCGGCTATATCAAGTCACAATCATGCGCGCACTGGCTACAGCAAGTCAGCCATTAGACTTTTTGTTTTATTATTTTAATCAGTCAAAAACATTAGGGGCGTAGACCTACAAGAACAAGCCACATAGGCTTGCAAGAGAGAAAGAATCTATGTTATGTTGCCAGCTATGAATGTGAAGGATAAAAGAGGGTCAAAGCTGTCAATCCCCTCTTTCAATCCCTTTGCTCTATTTCACACCTCTTCACCACCACCTTCACCATATTTACATGGAAATTAAATCCACACTCATTTAAGGCCCCCATTTCTTCTTCACTCTCTCAAACCCTCCTCCCATTCCTTCTCTTATCTCTTTATTATTCTCTTACTATCAGATTAGAGGGGAAAGGAGAGAAGAGAGAGGGTTTCATAATTTGATGATCCTGTAACAACCACCAAACAACAATGGCGGTCACTAATCCCTATCAATATGGTACAGAGAAGAAGCACTGGTGGCTTAGCAATCGAAAGGTAAGTTTTTAACTTATTGAGGCCTTTATCTCCGATCCTACTTCATGATTTCTTACCTGGTTGAATTTTTCAGATTATCTATGATCTGACCATTAATCGAAAGGAAAGCTTGCAGTTCTAAGGTCCGAATTGATATTTTTTATGTGTGTTTTTGTTTTAGATTGTTGAGAAATACATTAAAGATGCTCGAAGCCTTATTGCGACTCATGAACAGAGCGAGATTGCTTCGGCTCTAAACCTTCTAGAAGCGGCTTTAGCCATTTCACCGCGCCTAGACCAAGCTCTAGAGCTAAAAGCCAGGTCTCTGCTCTACCTTAGACGGTTCAAGGAGGTTGCCGATATGCTTCAGGATTACATTCCGAGCCTGAAAATGGCGAACGAAGACTCGGGTTGTCTTTCTTCTGATAGCTCTTCTCAGCAGCTTTCAAGGGAAGGAGTGAAGCTCCTCTCATCATCTGAATCACCGAGCCGGGATCACAGCTTCAAGTGTTTCTCTGTTTCGGATTTGAAGAAGAAAGTCATGGCAGGTCTCTGTAAAAGTTGCGAGAACGAAGGGCAATGGAGGTATATTTTACTTGCTTTGCCATTACTCTGTTTCATTGGTTTTGCAATCTGTCCCTATTTTCTATATTTTTTATGAATTTAAAAAGAACTTTCTTTGTTCTGTGGTTCTGCTTTTAATGAGTTGCTTTAAGATTGAGATCTGATCGGTGTACATGTTATATGGGTTTGAGTAAATGCTCGTGCCAGCAATAATGAAGTGGTTTCCTACTTTGCACCTTAAAAATCAGCACTGAATTAATGCACCATAAAAGTATTTACTGTTCGTAATTTCTCTCTTTACTGCAACTATCCTTTGAGGGTGGCGTAATGCATTAACACTGACAAAAAAAAAAAAAAAGAGGGTAGAGTTGGTGCTGAATGTGTTGAAATTTCAAATGTTTGGTAGCTCAATCTTTTGTCACACTATTTCATTATTTTTTGTTTTTTGGTAAATCCATTTTTAAGTATTTCTTTCAGATGGAAATGGATAAAAAGTTAGAATAAATTTAACTCTTGATATTATTTGGTTTTGACTTAGTTTCTATCTGCAATGCAAAATTACAGGTACTTGGTTTTGGGTCAAGCATGTTGCCATTTAGGCCTAATGGAAGATGCAATGGTTCTTCTTCAAACCGGTAAACGCCTTGCCACCGCCGCACTCCGCCGCGAAAGTGTGTGTTGGTCCGATGACAGCTTCTCTTTATCAGAAATCCCATTCACTGGAGACACCACGAACCCACCACCCACCACTCCACCCCGAACTCCTCTTACAGAGTCCGAGAGCGTTAACCAATTGCTCAGCCACATCAAGCTCCTCATCCGCCGTCGCACGGCGGCGCTCGCCGCCCTCGACGCGGGTCTCTACTCAGAGGCCATCCGCCATTTCTCCAAAATAGTTGACGGCCGCCGTGGCGCCCCGCAAGGCTTTCTTGCAGAATGCTATATGCACAGAGCCTCTGCTTACCGTTCCGCAGGTCGAATTGCCGAATCCATTGCTGACTGCAATCGGACTCTGGCTCTTGATCCATCTTGTATTCAAGCCCTTAACACCAGAGCTTCGCTTCTAGAAACAATTCGATGCTTGCCTGATTGTTTACACGATCTCGAGCACTTGAAACTTCTGTATAATTCAATCCTGAGGGATCGGAAGCTTCCCGGGCCGGCGTGGAAGCGTCACAATGTGAGCTACAGAGAGATTCCTGGGAAACTCTGCGCGCTTACAACGAAAATTCAAGAATTGAAGAACAGAGTCGCTTCTGGAGAAACTAGTAACGTGGATTACCATGCTTTGATTGGATTGCGACGTGGTTGTTCTCGATCCGAATTGGAGAGAGGTCATTTGCTGCTCTGTTTACGTCACAAACCTGATAAAGCTACAAACTTTATTGATCGCTGCGAGCTTGCAGATGAACGTGATCTTGAATCGATTAAAGACAGAGCCAAAATGTCGTCTTTGTTATTGTACAGATTGCTTCAGAAAGGTTATACAAGTGTAATGGCTACAATCATGGATGAGGAAGCAGCTGAAAAACAGAAAAAGAAAGCTGCGGCGGCATTGCAAGCAGCAATACAAGTGCAGCAAAAAGCTGATATCAATAAATCGGAGAAATTGGGTTCTAATCGGAGTAACACTTCTGTGGAAGACAAATCCAGCATAACCTCAACTTCAAATGGATCGGTTTTCCAAGGTGCGTTTTGCCGTGACCTTGCTGTGGTTGGGAATTTGCTTTCACAAGCGGGGTTTAATCGTCCAATTCCGGTGAAGTATGAGGCATTGAGCTGTTAATCGATTGGCGCCCCTTCAACTGTTACCGGCGGGGGAATCTCTGGTTGGATTTAACATGATTGTACAAAAAGGAAAAAAAAATTGTGGACTGCCGGAAAATTTTGTCACCTTTTTCATCTTTATTTTATTAGTCATCTTTACCTTCCATCAGATGTACAGAATATCAGTCCAAGTTCTCTCCTTTTGGAATTTCGCTCTTTTTATCTTAATCCTGCTTTCGAAGGCACTTAATCACTGATCATTAATGGTGGAGGGTCTCAAAATTTAAGTGTGCCTTCTGAGGTTAAAATAATAATAATAGAAAAAACTTTTTTTTTCCATGGTAAATTGAAAATTTGGCTTTACTGTTACTGCAGCAGCAGTAGCTAATTAGAGCTATGGGAAAGGGGGAGAAATCAGAGTATATAGTATAGCTCGCTTGCCTCGGCATTTTCCCTTGTCTTTATCTGTTTGCATTTAAATTTTCTCGGATTAATCTATCCAATAACCTGACTTTTCTGACATTCCATTGGATTTTCTCTATTTTTTTAAAATATTTATTATGTTATACTCTTTCAGGTTTAAACAAGTATGTAGCGAGCATCTTTGCTTTACGCCTATAATTGCGACCTGTAGCTACGAAAGCAACAGTCTCGGCGTGCATATGGCTAAAAAGCAATTTTGAGAATGGACTTATTGTTATTATGTTAAGGCTTTGAGTGATTGATATTTATTTCAACTTGGCCTTATTGTTCCAGCGGAGACTGATCTCTCTGTTCATTGTTGTATTACATATTGAAATCACCTACCCACAAATAGTTTTTTTTTCTAACCTTAATCTATATATGTAGATGAAACATGAGGTAGGACCTTTTAAAAGTGTTTTTAGTGTAAAATTATTATTTTTATTTAATTTATTACAATTTTTAATATAAAAAAATAAAATAGTCAAAAACTTTTAAAAGTTCAAATTCCCATAAAATTATCCTCAACAAAAGAGAGAGAGAGAGAGGGGGGTGTAATCTGCACTCAATACAAGAAAAATAAAGATGGTTAGAAAGGAAATGTCAAATCAACTTTCACCTTGCCATCAGGAACGCTTTACCCATCTCCCCATCTCGCACGCACTGCCATTTCTAGTTAGATAATTTGGCATTTTTCAAATAATACCAAGTAATTGGGATTTGTAGCAAAGTGATTGAGTTAAATAGGGAATAAGGCTAGGGTGGATTAGCAGCAAATGAAATGGCTGTCCTGGAAAGGAAATAAACAAAAAAATGTGACATCAGCATATGAACTGATGCACATTTTTTTTTAGGACAAACAATGTGATATACACACTAATTTGCAAAGAGTCTTTGTAAGTTATAGAAAAAACATGAAAACCTTGTATTTAGAATTCACATAACTTTTTTCTCTCAAGGCTAGTTTACTACTCATACTATGACTTACATGTGCATAGTCCAAGTTATTTAACCGAGCAGATGTCTTGGATGATACGAAAACATTAATGATTATTGTTTTTTTCGATTTTAGGTTTAAGAATGGTGGTTGGAGGCAGCATGGTTTGAAGCGTGGCTTCTGTTCCGAGGAAAAAGCCTGTGAATTCTGCTCTCTGCGTAAAAGTTAGGTTGTATTATTGTGTTTCTGCTGAAGCCCCGATTGTCCCTTTGCAACAAGAATCCAACTGTTGCCTGAAAACGTCAGATTATTTTATCTTCTTTCTTCCCTTGCAAGTGATTTATGATTCTGTTTGTTAAACTGCTTTTAAGAATGCAAATGGTGTTATAAAATTACCAATCATCACATATTAATCCAACTTTATTTATAGTTCATACATAAATGCACCAAATAATTGATTGGCATGCATTATATTATTTGAATGTTGCTTAGATTTCAAGTCTTATGACCTCTTCAAACTTTATACTAAAAGAGAGAAATGACAATTACTAATTATCTATTTAAAACTTCTTTCCTACTGTGATTAATGAAGCACTGTAAAGCACAAAATTTGTCAAAACCTATGCTTTTGGTTGAATTTCTTTCTATAAATAAAGAAAAATGAAAAGAAGGAAACTAGTGTAGTTAATTATTATTTAACCAGATTTGGAATAGCAAATGGCATTGGTAGAAAAGAGGAAAACATGCCTAGCACGTTTCAGTTATTCATATAAAGAAAATAATAATACTGACTATGCGAAAAGCCATTGGCATAGTGTTCTTGGAATGCTCTTCTGACAGAATATATTACTATCATATTTGGGTTATATTAGTATTTAATCTTTCTTCTTCTTATTGAAACCATAATTTAATATCTTGTGGCGAAAGAAAAGGTGTGTCTCACGAGGCCAACAGTTCTTTTGCTAATTTATTTATTTTCTAATAAAAAAATCTTGGAGATTTTTCATAAGGGCAAGTTTGGCATAATTTATAAAAAGGTTTAGATTGAACTCTGCAACTTATAATTAAATTTGTTTTTTAAAGTTGTTTAATCAAAATTTTTAAAGTGTTTCAGAATTAATCACGATTGAATAAAAAAATTGCATGAAATTGAACTATATAATGCAGCTTTTATTTCTATCATAATTTTGTGTTATAAAATTAAGAAAAAATGTATTTTATATCCTTGAAATTTCATTAAACAATAAAATATTTTTTTTAATTTTAAAAATTTATAAATTACATCCTTAAACTTTAAAAAAATTACACATTATCCCTAAGGTTGGAAGAAACTATAAACATATTCATTGTTTATTAATATTAACTATAAACTAGTAAATATACTACATATACTTTATTGGAAGATTTGTTTCATCATCTTTAAAACAAAAAACTTAAATTAAATCACTACAAGAAAAATGCGAAATTCCAACGGATTAAATCCGTTGGACAATTCCAACGGAATTTCCAACGGATTATATCCGTTGGAGTATTCCAACGGATTTTCCCAC
>JANHAO010019519.1:0-13223 GCA_026873985.1 Saraca asoca
TATGCATGAATCATAAATATGAACATAATATGTAATATAAGATGAATATTCAACCTTTATTATCCAAATCTACAGACCGCTTAGTTATAGATGTAATAGAGCCCAATCAAATTGACTCTAGGGCACCTATATTCGACTAACATCTGCCTTGTTCCATGCTCTTATGGCTAGCGATCTGATGAGCTTAGATTTTTTCTTATTTGGACTTGTCTGCTGCTGAGCCTTCGCCAGCCTATTTCTTGTAGTACTGGAAAATATTCATAACAACAACTAATTTTATTAAACACTTTTAATACAATCAACTAATATATCAACTTTCAACTAGTAGTTAGCAGTTAGTAAAACAACTAACAATTAATTTATCAATTATCAACTAACTTATTAACTACTTACGTTAAAATGACTCTAATTAGTTAGCAATGGACTAGAAAATTATGCTTGTTGTATTATATTCTATTATTACTTACAAAAGAAAAAAATCTTCCGGGTAAAATATCAGACTTAATATGATTCAACATTTTAATTAACCCGAGTTTTGTAAGAACAACATACTCCACTTTTATCAAGCTACGATTGAAAATTAATCTAAATCCATATCCTGATTAATCATGTACGAAATGGTTATATCGAAATACATGAAAAATTCCACTGGTGCACCCCATTTTTCAAATTTGTACCCAAAAATAAAATGATTCGGATAGAATTTGGTTATCTGAAATGGAACGTGTCAACGATTTTGCTGGGTTTTAAACACAGGAACAGGATACAAATCCATTCCAATTTTTTTCATTTAAAAAAAAAAATGTAATTTTTTACAATCTTTTTTATTTAAATTTATTATTTTGATATAAAATATAAAAAATTATATTTATCACTCTCTTATATTTACATAAAATTTTTCAAAAAAAGAGAGAGGATCCATGCCATTTTCTTAGGTTACTTTCAAGTTTCAACCTATTGGACACAAAGAAATATTTGAATGCTTAATTATAATATATAACTTTACTCTCATTTAATAAAATAAAATAAATTATAATTTTTAATATTTTAAAAATTAAAAAAGTAGAATTTCTATCAGTCTATTACAAAACTAAGAATTAACATTTATTTATTTATTAAGATTAATAATACATTGAACAGTTGAAGCATAAGAATTTTTCGCCCTACATATACACATAAACAACTCTTGCTCTTATTGGCTGATTTACGTACTCAGGCTCCACAATTTTGCCTCCCAATAAAACAAATTTTAGAATATGCCACGTGGGGAAATTTGGTTGGTGGTCCACTAGTTCCTGTGTGCGTGCGTGCACGTAAACCACCATCCCCAACAAGCTCTAATTTTCAACCAAACCAAACCAAACCAAACCAAAACTCTATGAGCCCAGCCTTCGCTAACTACTTCCTTTCCTCTCATTCATGTCTCCCCATCAAGACGACGCCGTTTTTCCTGAAGAAGACCTCGATGACGACGATGATGAATCCCAAGAAGAGGAAGAAGACGAAGACGAAGATGATGATGTCTTAGGTGAACCCGAACCTGACGACGATGTAGAAAACCAAACTTCTCTCTCCGCTCTTGCCGTCTCCGACGCTTCTGCGTCCGTTACCGTGGCCATCTCCGGTTCCGGAGCCGTTAACGGCGATAACGCTCCGATTTTGACAACAGCCGCTACTACAGTTGTCGTCTCCAACTCCTCCGATCCGAAACAGCAGCCCATCGAACAGAACGAAGAGAAAAAGCCCCTGGATGATTCTAGGAGGCTGTTTCAGCGTCTTTGGACTGATGAAGACGAGATCGAGCTCTTACAGGGGTTCCTCGATTACACAACACAACGAGGATCCTCTCATCACAACGACACCGCTTTGTTCTACGACAAAATCAAGTCTAAGCTTCAGCTCGATTTCAATAAAAACCAGCTTGTGGAGAAGCTTCGAAGGTTAAAGAAGAAGTACCGAAATGTTTTGAATAAGATTAGCTCAGGCAAAGACGTCTCCTTCAAGAGCCCTCATGATCAAGCCACCTTCGAGATTTCTCGAAAGATCTGGAGCAATATGGGTCAAATTGGCGGTGCCGTCGAAGATAATGCCTTGGATGATGACGAAATCGGCCCCAATCCTAACCCCAATTTCAGCCATTCAATAGTGAAAAATGAGGTAATTAGTGGGAGTTCTGCAGAGAAGAAAACCTCATTGTCACGGAAGCGGTCTCGCTCTAGGTCAGGGATGGGGACTGATGAGAAACGCGAGTCTAATGAAGGGTTGGCTTCAAACAAAGATAATTTTATTAGTAATACCAATACCAATGTTAGTCATAGCATTAAACATAACATACCGGGTTTGATTGAGGAGACTGTGAAGAGTTGTTTGTCGCCTTTGTTCAAGGAGTTGCTGGCTAGACCTATGGGAGGCCCCTTTGGGAATGGAGGTTTTGGAGGATTCACATTCAATCCACTGCCATGGAGCTTTGGTGGCCCTTCAATGATGAATTTTGGAAGTGGGGAAGTGGTGGATGAGAGGTGGAGGAAGCAACAGATTCTGGAATTGGAGGTGTACTCAAAAAGGTTGGACCTTGTGCAGGATCAGATTAAGGCTGCTCTGGAGGAGTTACGATCAAGTGGAGGATGACAAAGGCTATTTTAATTTGGTGGTGTTTTTGTACTGAGTTATTAGAATTCTTGCTCTTCAGGTCCCTCGTTTTCTTCATGTTTACTTCATAAAGATTTGCTTGATAAATGGTAATTGATCATGGCTGATAGGTTAGCTGCTGGTTCTCCTTGGATGTTGTCCTTTTGTTGATTTCGTAGAGTAGTTGTTGAATAAAAGTTTTAATTTTCAGCCTTGGGTTTTTTTTTTTTTCCCTGGCTCTTTTAAGATATAATCGTATAATGTTTACATGCATGTTAAGATTGAAAGTAGTTAGTACAGCGTGACGTCCGTTTCGTGAATTGATGGTATACTGTAAATTATGAATACTGAGATCTATATAGTGGAATTGTGATATTCTTAGAAAGAGGTTTATTTTCTTTTTTATGGTTGCATGTTACCATCCCGTGTCTTTGGAGTTTGGTGTTTTGTTTTATGCATTGTGGTGGGACAGCGGTACTTGGATCTGTGCAAAGGTTAATTTATCAATCCCAAAAGCTTATTCTAATGCTGAAGTCTACCTCAGATCTACATATGTCAGTAACATTTTCGTAAAATTCCTGCTTTGCCGGATTCTAGGATGCTTTCGTTTAGTGATGACTTCCCATAGTTGGGTAAAATCCTTGTTATGGCCGAAAGAGAGAAGAACAGTTGCGTCGATACTCCACTAAAAGATGAACAAAAGGATGTTTGATATAATTGAATTTGCTTGGATCAATTCCACCCAAAAAAAGGCAAGAGAGAGAGAGAGAGAGAGAGAGAGAGAGTTTACGTGGAGCAGTGCTGTAATTCTTCTTTCATATGATTGCAAATCCACTCTTCAGAGCTCGAAAGCTAAGGCAAGGCAAGGCATAGCCATTCCCGAAACCTACGAGTGAAAGCGGACATGGTATTTGTTAGTCACTTTTTACAAAAATGGTCCAATTAAGTGGACGTTGCATGCCAAGTCAAGATAAAAGACTAATGCAAAAAGTTAACTACTGAGCAACTAGCAAATGAGATCAAAGTGAATATATATCATATACATGGGAGATAATTATCTATAGTTAGTTCGCTACTTCTTGATTGTTGTATTTTTTTATTTTTTTTTATTTTTTGGAGCATGTATCGATTTTTATATGAATTAGTTTTCATAAACAATTATTAAAATAAGCTGTTTATGATTTTTATAAATAGGACATTAGCAAATTGAAGGAAAAACATTATTTTATAGTTCAAATACAAAAATCTACTTAAACACATTTTGTGTTCGATAGTGTTTTGCTATGCAATTTGGCATTCTGCTAACCCTTATAACTTTTAGGAATTTTTTCCATTCTCATGCTTATTATTTCATGTGTCATTTTATATTTTTTATGTAATTTACAAATATTTGGAGTGAAGATTTTTCTCTCTTTTTTTTTGGTCATTTGCAATCGTATTGCTTTGCACAAATTCTTCAAAGGACTAGAATTTTGCCTATTTTCTATGATGAACCTATCTTAAAGTCAAAACCTTTCAGCTTGCTAAATTTGACTTGAAATAAACTGATATGCCTAGTGAGACATAATTAAGGAATTTCTTGTTTTTTATCTTATATAATTCTTAAAATTGTACTATTTTATTAGGTAATTCTAAAAATATGTCAATTGAAAGTTTTCAAAATGACCCTCAAATCAAAGAAAGGCCTATTGATAATAAAAATGTTGGTAATGCTAGTTCTGTTGAAAATATGGTTGGTAACAATCAAAACAACACAAAGAGAAACAACTAGAATCATAATCAAATTAGATGAAACCAACAAGAAACACTAAATAGAAACCAAAATAATAACAATAATAACAATAACTCAAATGACCTTTGTTGACAGTGAAATTTGGTAAAGTCCAAACTGCAGTCAATAGGAACGGTTCTTGTACCCTCAAACTGTAATTTGATTGAATAAATAAGAAATAAAGAGATGAGCAGAGAAAGAACAACAAGAACACAACAAGAATAGAGAGGTTTTTTATCATGGTTCGGCCAAAATCTTTTGTTGGGATTCTTGCATCTATGATAGCTTTTATTAATCTGGTAAAATGTAGTAGAGGTACAGTATGTGTTTTTTCGATGCTTATTATATTTGCTTCTCCTTTTATAGAGACTGAGAGGTTACAAAGATAATTTCACAAATTGTATATTTGTTACATTAAGAAAAAAATGCGTTTGACATATGAGACTCCTGCAAATTGGCTTCTGCAGACTGCTTTCTACAGGTGGGCCCCGCAAGCTAGATATGGCAGAAGGTGTTTGCTTCTGGTTAATCGTTTGGCCATAGCGAGCCTTAGGCTGGGTAGATGCTATGACTTGCATGTTGGAACTCCCTTCCTGGGATCACTGCTAACCTCTGACTAGCTAGATCGAGCTTGTAGGTAGCGATCTGGTGGCCAAATGAGGTGGGCCTCGTCTCTTAGCAAGCCAGGGTTAGTGCCTTGGACTTATCTTGTGTCCTTTGTTCCAAGCTCGCAGCTGGCGACCTAGAGCTTATACTCAATGAGCTCAACTTCCAGGCGAGCCAGGTTACCTCCGTCTAGACTTGCCTGCTACTAGGCTTTGGCTAGCTCATTTTGTATGATACCAGCAAATATCCATAACAACCCTCAAATCGAGGAGAGGCCTATTGATAATGAGAATGTTGGCAATGCTAGTTCTACTGAAAATATGGTTGATAAAAATCAAAACAATACAGAGAGAAACAACTAGAATTAGAATCAAATTAGATGAAACTAACAAGAAACACTAAATAGAAATTGAAATAATAACAATAATTCAATTGGAAATAGGCCACGAGACAATAATGGGCCTCTACTCGAGGCTAATGTCTTATGACATATCATACTTTCCTGCAAATTGACTAAAATTATTAGGGGAATTTGTCTAGTCTGAGTATTGAAAATATTGCCATATTTTGACGACAGTTGGATGAAAGTAATCATAATATGGTCCACATGATATTACAGTAAATTGCGACCATACTTCAACCAATGCTAAAAAATAATACTTTAAGCAAACAAAAAATGAATTAGATGCTAAAAAGGATGGAAATATGTCTAGGCAACAACTAGAATAACAATGATGGTTAAAATAATGATAAGAATAATCATGACAATCATAATAAAGGTTTACAACTCAAAAACATAAAGAATGAAGAACATGAAATAAAATGACCACAATCTTGTTATATTAGAATACTTTGATGTAAAGAAGAAAGAATTAAGAATGACGATCAAATTAATAATAATGTACAAAATCTAGTAAACCCAAACCATAATCTAACTTTTGTACAAAGATTAGAACTAAATATTCAATTTTTGGGAGCAATTGCTGAATTAAATTAGAGGTTAAGGTATTTATCCAAATTATAGGGGGTGTTTCTGGAATGGATAAATCATATAAAGCCCCAAGATGATTTAAATTGCCAAAATTTATCATATTTTTTGGTGAAAATAATCAGTCAACAATTGAACATATAGCTAGATTCAGTGCTAAATGTCAAGAGCTAACAGGAAATTAATATTTGAAAATGAATTTTTTTCCTCTTTTTTTTTAACCAAAACTATTTGTACCTTATACTCAGGTTTATCACCAAATTCTATGCATTTTTTTTAGCAAAGTTAGAGAAATTATTCCATGATCAATTCTACAAAGATGAGATGAGAATTAGGCTAATCGATTTATTGAGTATAAAAAGGTCACTTATGGAAAATGCTAATGATTATTTGTACTAGTTTCAACAAGCAAGGAGCCGTTATTTTACTTGGATAATAGAATCTGAGATAGTTAAAATTGCTATAGCAAGTCTTGATTTTGTAATTAAAAAAATAATAAATTAGTAAATAACTGGCATGTCTCAATTAGTTGAGAAAGTGAGGCAAATTGAGCAATTACATAAAAAGAATGAGAGAAAAATTAGGATATTTTCATTCAAAAAGGAAAATGTAGCTTATGTCAAATAAGATAGGATGAATAACATAAATAAGAAAAACTATTCTTTTGACATAAATAAAGTAGGTTAGATTTTTGATATCCTAGTAAAAGATAAATAAATAAAATTATCTAATGGCTATAGGGTTTTAATTAAGAAAGAAGTCAAAGATCAAAAATACTATAAATATCATAATATGTTTGGCCACACTACTAATAATTGTATATGTTTTAGGGATATGATTGAAAGGCAATTAAACAAGGACATCTTAGGTTAGCGGATAAAGAAAAGGGGATGGTCATAGACAAGTATCTTTTTCTGATAAGTGTAAATTATGTTGAACTCTTAGAACTAAACAATATGAATGTGGTGACTATCAATGAATACATGATCCCTTGGATGCACCTTTCATATCTAAAGCCTTTCCAGAAGAAGGTGAATTGAATTTTGAGTTTTTCAAAAGGATCGACGTCAAAAGTGGTATTGTAAAAATGTGTCCCTAATGTGAAAGATATTATGATGAGATGAGGGTTTTGCTTGCAATTCTAAGAGAAAGAGACCAAATAGGCCTAAGAGAAAAGGAAAAAGTTGAAATAACTACTTTGGCTATACGGAGAGGTATAATCGCTAGGAAGGAAGACAAGAAGAAAGAGAAGTTAAAAGAAATTCAAAGTAAAAAAGATAAGAAAGGGAGGTTGGTCTTCAAAAGAATTGATTCCGACTATCAAAATTAACTACACAAAAAAGAGGAAAATTATCTCAATTGAACTCAAGTACTCTGAGGAGACATACTAAAAAAAAAGTGGTTAACTAATGAGCCATAGTTGAGCAAAAAAAGTATATGGAAACCAAGAATCACAAAATGATAGAAAAAATAGTATAATCCTAAATACCAACCTCCATCTCTAAAGAGAACTAAAAGAGTAGAAAGCAAAGACAAGCCGCTTTTAGAAGAAAACAAAAAATGGGCTAGTACTTTAATCAGATACCATTAGGTCTTGAAAAATAAATGGAACAAAAAAAAGAAAAAAATATGAAATTGGTAAAACATTGAAAAATTAAATGTCAAAAGATGGGGATCGACATAGTATGTGTTATGCCAATGGACTTTTTGATAAACTCCAAAAAAAAAAAAAACTCCACTCACGATTTCTACAGTGAAAATGACTATAGAGAGATAGTCATGTTAGATGAAAATGCCTATGTTTCTTTGAAAGACCAACAAAACATATGAGAGATCATTTATGACTTTTTTTTACATAAAGACATATGTTGATGGACGGATAATAAATTGCACCTTGCTTAATGTTAGTGTGTTAGTAAATCTATTGCCAAGAGCAACTTTTGTTAAACTAGAAAAATTTGCCAGAGATTTAGTGCCATCAAACATTGTGGTGCCTGACTTTAATAGAAAAGTGTCAACATCTAAAGGAGTGGTACTAGTTGACTTAAAAGTTGGCTCTATATCCCAAAAGATCCTTTTTTGTGATGGTTCCATCCAAATCAAGTTGCAACCTACTACTAGGTTGAGATTAGATCCATGTGATTAGTGTTGTACCATTAACTATTCACCAAAGGTTAGTAATGTGGACTAATGATGGCTGGTTAGAATGCATCCTTGTCGAAGATAGTCCTTATTATGTCTAGCAATGCAACATTGAATTTGAAATTTATAGTCCATACATTAAGCCTATAACGGTAAAGGTGATTTTGACCTAAAGGCAAAATTCTAAGTTCATTAGGATTTTTTGTAATCCCAAAGGCCATAGATTTGGATTCGGCCTTTGTAAATAATGAATTATATATAAAAGCCATTAGCTCGATTGTCGGCCTACATGTTCAAGTGAAAAGAGGAAAGGATGCTTCCTGACTGTATTTATGATGATAACCCACTTGAATTTTTTTCATTCACCTTTAAGACACAAAGATAAGAAAATTGAAGTCTAAGACCTATTAGATGAAGTGAATTTATGGACTAGGAAAGAAAAATTTTCGACATTCGTCAGTGCATTATTACCTAAAGCGAAGAAAACAAAAAGAATTTAAGTATTGAAAAAATATGTAGATTGCATTGCATGGAGTCATAAGGAAATGTCAGGTTTGAGTTGAAATCTAGTTGAATATAGGTTACCAATTAAGGAAGCATTTTGATCACACAAAGAGGCTTCCAACAATTTTTCCCCTACAGTAATCTATAAAATCAAAGAGGAAATTGAGAGACTGCTCAATGCCAACAAACCACAAGATATGTTGAATGGATTTCAAATGTGGTTTTTGTCATGAAGGAATATGGAAAACTGAAGGTGTGTATTGACTTTAGAAACTTGAATGACACAATACCAAAAGATGAATATCCTATGCTGATAGTTGACATGCTAGTCGATTCTTCTTCAAGACATATTATTGTTAACTTTATGGATGGAAATGTTGGATATAATCAAGTTTACATTGAAAAAGACGACATATCAAAGATAGCATTCAAATGTCGTACAATAATAGGGACTTTTGAATGGGTAGTACTGATTTTTGGCCCAAAAAAATGCTAAAGCAACTTATCCAAAAGCTATGAATACCATTTTCCATGATGTGATAGACAAAGCCATGGAAATATACATTGATGACATGGTAGTCAAAGTTGAGTCTTATGAGGAACATATCATAAATTTGATTCAAGCCTCTGAACAAGTACATTGGAGCAATTTAAAGATGAACTCTTTAAAATGTGCATTTTGTGTCCTTACAGTTCATTTTTTGGGTTTCTTGGTCCATAAAAGTCAACAAAAACAAAGTCAAGGCAATCTTAGAAACCATTGTTCTAACAAATAAGAAAAAATTGTAGAGTTTCCTCGATAAGGTGAATTTCCTTCGATTTTTTTTTCCAATTTATCTAGCTGGACAAGGATATTTTCCCCTTTGCTCAAATTGAAAATAGATAAGGAATTGTGTTGGAATGAGTGCCATCAATAAGCATTGGAAGAAATCAAGAGATATCTAATGTCCCCTCCAGTAATGTTGTCCCATGTATTTGGAAAGCATCTTAAACTTTATGAGTTTGTTTTCAATGATATAATTGGTTGTTTTTTGGCCCAAGATAATGAGAAAGGTAGAAAAGGTCATTTTTATCTTTCTAAGAATATAAATTCTGTTGAACAAAAAATACTCAGCAATAGAAAAATTATATTTCCTTTTGTATTATTCTTGTGCAAGTTGTGTTATTATTTGTTTTTTACTAATGTTTACATTATTGCAAAAATTAACATTTTAAATATATGTTGTCAAAATCATTTATTCATGGACAAATCAAAAAATGGGCATTAAGCTTGACAAAATTTATTATAACATATTTTGTTAAATGTCATTAAAAGATTGGTAGTCACTGATTTTGTAGTCAAACATCACAAAAAGAATTCTAACTATGTGAGCATAAAACCTTGGAAATTATATTTCAATGGCTCCTATTATAAAGGAGATTCATGTGTAAGAATTTTAATCATTACATCAAAAAAGAAACCAGTCAAATTCTTGTTTACACTAATCAAAAAATGTTCTAATAATGATACCGAATATAAAGAGTTAATAGTCTGCCTAGAAATTCTATAGGATCAAGAAGTAAGGTGTGTCAAAATTTATGGTGACTCAAAGTTAGTCATGAAACAGATTTCATAAGAATATAAATGTTTAAATACAAAGTTAGTGAAATATTTGGCAAAAACATTTGAACTTCTAAAAAGTTTTGAACATGCAATAATAAAACATCTATCGAAGTGGAAAGATGAAAAAACCAATGAATTGGCTCAAATTGTCTCTTGTTATAAGATCCATAGAGGTAAATTTGTCAAATTAATTTAACAACATGTTTTTTTGTAAATGTTTGAAACTTGAGTAGTATGTTGCAATGAAACTATAACCACTGTGTCCACAAATTGGAATAATGTCATCAATAAATTATTTGTCTAACCCTTCCACATTGGTTAGTTAAAGTATTAGTGTAAAAGCTATCAAATTTGTTCTAATAGATGAACCCTTTATAAGAAAGGTTTTAAAATACTTGGGCAATAGAAAAGCATTATTGACATTGGTTAAAGTGCATGAAGGAATTTGTGTTGCCTATCAAACTGGTGTAAAAATGAAATGGGTCCTTATTCAACGAGATTTCTATTAGCCCAACATGATCAAAGATTGCAATGATTATACAAAAGATTGTGACTAATGCCAAAAGTACGGGCCAATTTAAAGAATACCAGTAGTTGAACTCATTCATATAATAAAACCATGACCATTCAGAGATCGGGTAATAGATCTAATTAGGAAAATATACCTATCATCCTCCAAATGACATCACTTTCTTTTAGTGGCTATAAATTATTTTACTAAATGAGTCAAAGCTAATGTGTACAAAGAAGTAAAGCAATCTAATGTGATTGATTTTGTGGAACATCATATTATTTGCCAATTCAGATTACCAAAGATAATTACTGTTGATCGTGGGATAGTATTTCCTAGCAGACAAATCAAGGAGTACGTTGAATCAAGGGGAATTAAAATGCTAACTTCGACCTTATATTATGCCTAAAAAATGGTCAAGTAGAAGCTACTAACAAAATAATTATAAATGTGATCAAGAAACATGTGGAATATTACGCAAAGAATTGACACAAAATGCTTGATAACATTGTATGGGCTATAAGAAATAGTCCCAACAAGTCGATAGAAATCACTCTTTATAAGCTAGTATTCGGCCATGATGTTGTCATTCTAGTCAAAGTGATGGTCCAATCTTTAAGGGTCCAAAAGTAAAATTAATTGTATGAAAATGATTATCATGGCCTTATGTTTGATGAATTAGTGGATTTGCATGAAGAAAAGTAGTAGGCTTTAGATAATTTGGTCCTTAATAAAGAAAAATTAGCTAAGTCTTACAACAAACAATTGAACATAAAAAATTCTAACATTGGCCAATTGGTTTGGAAAGTCATATTGTCAATACAAAAGACGTTGAAATGTAGTAAATGGGCTGCATATTGGGAAGGGCCATTCAAAATCGTACACGTACTGGACAAGAATAGTTATAATATAAGACATGTAAATGAAAATATTGTCAAAGTTATAAATGGTAAATATCTCAAAACATATAAACCAAGTATCCATGAAATATGCATCCAGCATTCCAAATAATAATCTTTGGTTTCAAGGATCAAATAAAATACAATATTTTCTTGAAATTCAGGTCAAAAGTAGACCTAAGCTCTCTCTATTGCCAATCTGCATACATTTTTTGAGATTATGCTAATTTATAAGCAACATTGGCTTCATAAACTTATGACATAGTAGTCTTGAGGTCAGTTAGGACATCTCTAACTTCCTTGGCAAATTAAGCTCTATCTTTATTGCTTAATGTCACTATAAGATTTAATTGTTGGTTTTGCTCGGAGAACATGTGGCCAAAAAATTCAAAATTTTTAAAAGTGATCGAAAAACCCATCTCGGATCTCGTTGGTTTTAAGTCTTAAATCAGCAATAACATCAAATTGAAGATAGAAGAGAGCTTAACCAACCTTTGGTTCTAGCTCAAATGCAGTGGAATGCTCAGAAGAGCTTGTCACCAAAGTAGCAAAAATATCCTACTTCCACTGGTGATCCACACTGGAAAACTCTCTCAAATGGCCTCAATAACTCCAACAAGTTGTGGAGGCGGAAATAGGCCAAGATCAAGCGTGGCTAAGCTTTCGAGGCTACTCACCATCACATGGTGGTTCTACACCTCAAAGGGCAATTTTGGCCGAGATAAGGACAGGCTAAAATGGTGTCGTTTTGGTTCAGCTGTCACACAACCAAACACAACGTCATTTTGCCTTAATGAGAAACCATTTTTCATTTCAGCCCCCACATTTCCTCAAACTGCATTTTGACCCTTGCAGTTTCCATAAACTACAGCTTTGCCCTAATATTTTCAATAAATTACAATTTGGTCCGTGGATATCAAATATATCCAATTAATGGCCATAACTTGTTTTCTGTTATACGTATGACCCGATAGGCCTTTGAAATGTTAGCAAAAGTCTAAAATGTCCTTCAAACCATTTGAAGTCATACAAAATTAATCCAATTAATTTTGAATAATTTCTCTAAATTAATCACTTAGATTTTAAGCTATAAGCGGACTCTAGCAAGCCATTATAACTACTCAATTTTCAGTGGGAGTCAACAATTGTGACAAACCTGTCTATGGCTAATCTCAATGCATGATACAATCTTTTTATTACCTATATCCAGATTAGTCAAAGGTATGGATAACAATCAACCTTTATAACTAATCACAGTTTCTCAACCTTATGAATTATTATACTCAAATGAATCCGAGTACTCAAATCCCATTTGAGTCTCGATTCTATCTTGTGCAAGGATTTATTGAGTCAAACTAATTCGTTGAGTGGCCTCGGATATCACTCTAAAGAGTGATAATGAATCCTATCTTGATTAGGTAATGCCTAATTACATTTCTAGAAATACCCAACTCAAGCCTTTATTGTTCCTCATGATTAGAGTCAAGTTTGACTTGGTCAAAGCATAACCTTCCATATAAAAGACATCCCTCAATCTCAAGTCAAAGGATCAGTCATGCGATCATCACTGG
>JANHAO010019520.1:0-13188 GCA_026873985.1 Saraca asoca
TTTTTTTTTTTTTTTTTGGGGGGGGGGGGGAGACTGAACTGATAACCTTGTTGATTTTGAACGTACATTTGGTTACAGTTAATCAGAAGACTTGTCTTATATGCTGAGTTCCACATGTCGGTGGGGATGTGTTTTTGGTGTAACAATAACTATATATTGTACATGTAAAATTCCTTATTTTGGAGTGATAGAACTCATACAATGGTAGGGAGACAGGGCTATTTTGTATTTTGGTAATGGAGGAGGCATTAGCTTGTGAGAGATTTTGAACACAGATCTTATTTATTGAAGACTATGTGACCAGCAACTTATTGTTTTGTTGACAGATGACTTTGTTTTATACAGTGTTAAGGATTCTTTCAAAATGAACCACACATAATGTTTGGCATATCCCTTGCCATATTGAAACCAATTGGCTGGTGCTTACACTATCCTATAGGTTACCTCATTCCTAGCTTTCGAGCTTTATCATAATTCCTGTTTCTGCATTTCATTATCAAGTGAAGAATGCTGATTGTTATATCCAATAAACATTTCCTTTTGGATACTTATTTAACCAATTATATTCCATGCAAATAATACTAATTGAACTCCTTAGAGCGAGACAATTGGAGAGAAAGAATTGAGAATCTGATTCTTTAAAGTTCTGCGATTAAATTCCATCGTCAGCATACATGATGAGATTTAGAAGGGGATAGATTATCTCTTTTTAAATAAATAAAAAAAAGGTGTGAATTACTCCTTATTGTATATCTTTCAATGGACAAAAAGAATTACCATATTATTGAATTATTGGTGGAGAGTATTCTTTTTATGCTAATGTTATCTTACTATATACAAGGGAACCGTCTGGTGTTTCAAGGTATGTGTTTATAATTTATTAAATATATTTGTAGTTTTAGACAAAAGATAAAAAGAACATTATGATTATCCTAAAGAAGTTAAAAAACTTGTACTTCCTTTTGACAATTTGAAAATTTTGAAGTGGGCATCAAACTTTAGTCTTCAAGATGATTCCTCTTACTAGAAGCACTTCCTATATTATATTCTTGCTCAAGCACTTTTGAAACTTTGAATGTGTATTATGATGTTTGTTGGAAGTAGGTCCCACACCCTCACTGGAATGAAAGAAAATGCAAGTGAAAGTGCATATCCAAATAGGATGAGTGATCTTTGATTATAAGCCATAACTACCAAAAGTCTCTCTTATTATACTTTGAGTGCCAAAAACAAAAAACCAATGGTTCTGAAGGCACATGAATTGTGAGCCCATCAACATAAAAGACTTGCGTCCTTTCATGCAAATGACAATAGGTACAACCATTAGCCATTGAGTTACCTAATGTTGCTTTCTCCCCTCTTTGGACCTGCCTTCACTTGTGCCAATTCATTGCCACCATCCATCACTATTCTATTAAAAGCAATTGCTGTTCTTCTCACCATGGATGGACCCACCAATTTTTTTTTATAATATTATTCAAATAGGCAAGATTGAGTTCTAATAATCAAGCAAACTCGTTAGAAAGTATTAATGATAAATAATATATGCTTCGACGCTTCTTTCTGAACATAAAAGGAAAACAGGTAGAGTGATATCATGTTCAAGCCAACAAAACTTAGCTTCAGAGATCATTGAAATGAAAATAATAAGTTAATTCTGAATCAATATTAGATGGAATACGCAGTCACACAAACAAGCATTTTAATTGCTCTCCAATATCATGACTGACTTATAATTGTCAGATTTAGAATGTTTGTGTTTTTAAAGTTGGCCAAGGTAAAGAAACTTGATTGGATCATCACCATTTGTGGAAGAGTGCAGGAGATCATTGCGAATGAAAAAGTCATTAATATCCATTATTATACCAAAAAATACGGTAAAGTAATACAACAATCTAAAGAGAAAGACAAGATATTGCCGTCCATAGTGGCACCGAGTAGTTATTGTATGTCACTTAGTCCACTCTTATAAAATGAGATGAGATGGGTGTTGGAAGGATTTAACTTCTAATATAAAAAATTATATAAATTTTCATTTACTTCCTATTCAACCTGTAATTTTCCTAGAAAAAAAATTACATTCATTTTTTTTTAAATTTAATATAATCACATTTATATTTTTTATATTTTTAGAAATATACACTGATCTCTCTTATTTTTATGAAATGAGGTAAGTATATATATTTAAAATTGAGAAAAAAGAGGTGAGTGTATAGAAAAAAATAAAGGTTAATATACATTTCTAAAAATAAATAGAACATGAATATAATTATATTAAATTTTATGAAAGAAGAGTGCAATTTGTAAAAATATATATATATATATATATATTTCTTTGCCTCAAACAGTGATAGCTCTTATTTCAAAAAGGTCAGGCCAGAATTTATTTTATTCTCATTATATGCATAAGAGCCAACCAACAAAAGTGTCTTGTGAACTTGTGCAGCTGTACTTGTCTCATTTGCTTCAACTTCCCAATGTTAAATTATCTTTCAATAAACAAAAATATTAATTTATTTCAAATTGCTTTTCTTTCCATTGTGGTTTCAGTGGCCCTTCACTGTTGCCTTTACCACTCTGCAAAAACTCTTTAACAACAATGAACCTGGATTAGTGAATCCCTCTGTACAAAAAAATTCGAAAAGCAATCTCTTGCTATTCTTAAAGTTTGATTACAGAGAAAAATAGAAAAATAAACATCATTATTGCTATTATCACAATTAGTTATGACAATCATTTTTACATCATCTATACATGGGGTACAATTTTAATCAATTAATTCTAATTACTTTAAAATAATATTAATTTAACTCAAATTAGTCAAATCTATTATTATAAACATTATTTTAAAGACAATAATATTAATTTTTTTAAACCTATTTAATTTAAACACGTGTGGAACCCAGAGAAGGAGGACCTTGTGTGTTTTAATAAGTGAATTCCATTTAAGTGATATACATTTACTGCTGTCTTGCTCAGTTTCACATTAATTGCATCATTAATAAAAAAAAAAAGGGATTTGTGATTCGAAAAATTGGTGTAGGGTAACCAAAGCTTTCAAATTTAAATTCCCAATTTCCAGTATGTAGGCTCACTTGATAGTGAGTAAATTTCTATTTTATGTCCACTTAACCCCAATTGATATCAATATCCACATAAAATACCCAACCACGTCTTAAACAACCCCAAGTTCCAAAAATCTGCCTTCCAAATTAATCATGAACCACCGTTCCACCCAGAGTAACAACAATCATGATCATTTACGAACCGGTCTGAATTAAACCGGCGGTCACCCCTCAGCCATTGAACCCGGTTTGACTCCAAACTGCATCACGAACCCTACTCATGTCCCGTCCCTTCAACGTTCTTCCCACTCCTTCAAAGACAGAGTTTGCTGCCATCTTCCGGCTGCGCGCGTATTCACGGGCCAAATACTCGTGCGGCGGCACCATTTCCGATTCGTCGTTGTCATCATAACCGTTGTCCACGTCATGCAGAGATTCCACCGAGTCAACTCGGAGAATCTTGCTCCAATCCGGGACGTTCACAGGCGCCGACGTGGCCACATGGCGCCCGCCTGGCGATGCCACGCTATCATGCCCGCGGTACTGATGAACAATCCTGGACGATGTGGTTGCAGCATTGCCCGAATCCTCAAACGCCAGTGACAAACCACCAACATGGCGGTGATCTTCCCGCGGAATCCGCCGCCGGGTTCTAACCGCACTGCTCTCAGCGGTTGAGCTTGACGCCCACTCACTTTGGGAACCATTACTGACGTTGTGGTCATCCCTATCGTCATCTACGGTGGACCACACATCATCTTCGCCGAGCTCCGACGCGTCGGATGCGGCAGAGCCTTGGCTGTGATTATAGCCGTAGATTCCGAGAAATCTTTCACTCCGGCTTGTGGTCAATTTCCGACCCTTGGCCATGTGAGCCGGAATGAGGATTAGAAGTTGAGAAGGAGAAAAGGCATGAAACCAGTAGGAGGCGATGGAGTTTCCGTTTGGACATAAGCGTAAGGAAGAGGGGTGAGTGTGTATATATAGCGTTTTGTTTTGGAGGCATTTCCATTTCATTTGAATTTCAAGTTCATTTTGTCTGCATTTCAAAGAAATATGCGTGGTGAAAAATAGAAGCAGCGAGCTTCGATTTCGATAAAATTAATTAATATACAGTAGTATTATTATTTCCATCATGACGTAGGCTTCAACAATTAAGCTTCCATTTGTGGGTCTTCCTCGCTACGATACTTAGACCATCCATGATGAGAGTTGTTTAAGGGAATGTTTAATTTAAGCAACTCTCTCTAAAATAACTCTCCCATTGTGAAGCAACTCCCAAGGTATGAGTCAGCATTGCAGTTGCTTAATAAGTAACTGCATCTTAAGAAAAAAGTGGGTCCAGTTGTGAGATAAGTTAAAAGAAGTGAGATAAGTTATGAGGTCCATTTAAGAAACTTGATAGAGTTGCACCATTGTGAGATAAAATTGCTTGAGTTGCTTAAAGGAGTGTAAAATGATGTGGCAGTGTGGGATCCAGTAAAAAATTAATAAAAAATACTTAAGCAATTCCATTAAGCAACTTACAATGGGGATAGTCTTATGCAACGCTTTTACTGTCAATTACTGTTATTTACTGCGTTCGGCAATGGGATTACTGACCTTTTAATTATAATTTTTTTATTTTATAACATAAAATATTTTAAATTCAAATTCAAGATATTAAAAAAATATGATATCCACAATTTCTAATTTTATGTAAAAATTTAGAAATAACAAACAACAATGTACAAAATAGAATTTATGATTTGCATTTTATTAGACTGAGAAATAAATTCATCAAGGACCACACAAATTAATTTTAAAAATATTTTACCTGCAAAAATATCTAGTTATATAAAGTTGTAAACTTTAGCATTAAATTTTTTCCAGCCTTTGTTTATTCAAAGATTTTGAATAGTAAAACATAAAAATGTTAGGAAATTTAAATTTAAATTACCTCTGCTTTGGGAGTATTATAATGCGATTAACGCTAAACTAATCTGTAATCCCCACTTGAGTGCCGTAATGAAATGGATTATAGGGGAAAGTAATTGAGAGGGGCACATTGAACGGTCCATAATAAGGTGGGGGGCTGACTGGGACCCACTTTGGAGTTTTTGAAGTGAAAACCAAAGAACCTTATCACCCTTATATATAAAATCAATATTTCACAATCACCAGGCCCAGGCCCAGGGCCCAGGCCCAGTCATTATGCGGCTTTGGATGTCCTTTTCATCATAATAGTGCAACTCCTATTTTTTAACTGATTTGCCTTTTTATAGGAAGTGGCTTATCTCCTTTTATTTTTGTCTATTTTAGTGTCATTTGATGATATATGTAAGCGCAAATTAGTTTGTAGATTTTTGGGCAAAATTTTAATTTTGCCTGCACTTAAAATTTTTATATTCATCTCTTTAAAATAGTCAAGAAAAATTACATTTTAGACTCTTAAAATTTATTGAATGATAAATTATTTCTTTAAAGTTTGAAAAAATTATGAAAATATTAATTGATTATTAATTTTAACTCGAAATTAATAAAAATATTACAAATATTTTTTTGAGAGACTTATTTATTTATTTATAACTCATAAAAATTAAATTAAATGTATTATTTCATCACTAAAATATAAATTTATGATTTAAATTTAAAAAATAGTTTAAAACAAATAATACGTTCATTGGTTTGTGCCTTGTATAAAATATCAATAATGTCGATATAACATATTGATAGAATTTATAAATTTTTAAAATTTAAAAGATAAATTTTCACTTCCAAGATGTAAAGTGAAATTTTCCCAATAATGAAAATAAAATAAGATCATTCCATCCAAACACCTCAATTAAATGAATTATTTAAGTATTTTTCACTGATCATTTTTCTAATACGGGCCTTAGAATGTGGAGTACTAGGCAAAAAGTGGGACTGGATGGGACCCACTTGAAATTGTTGGATTTGGCAGAAGTGGGCCCTGGGTCCAACTCTGGGTAGACTTAGACCCATCAATGCAATCGAGCATCCTATGCTGACGGCATTGCTATTCTTTGATTACAAATTGATAATTGTTTTGGCCCCCACCAAAAAAAAAAAAGAAAAAAAAAGGGGGTGATAATTGCACTTTGTACTTACTTGCATAGGGCGTTTGTAAAAGAGAAAATGGCATGTACAGCTTCTGTCTTTGTAAAAGGAAAATCAAAATCAAATTGGCTTCAGGGGTAAATTGGCAAATTTCTTTGGCTTTGGTGGCTCATAGTGTTGGCCCCACCATGATAAAATAATCCCTCACCTTTGGAAACCAAGTTTAGTAAATCACCAATGGAAAAGCTTCCAAGTGGAATGATTTTGCCAGTCAGTGGCAATGTGAATAATTTTTTCATGCACTATAAAAAGAGTACGTGAATATTACATGATTTCAAATTTTACTTTTTTGATATTTAAATATTAAAAAAAAAGGTATGAAATAGGTGTAAGATTAGTATTTATCTAATTTATTCCCCCCTGAAAAAATGAGTCCATGATCACAGCTCCATGATTCATAGCTAGCCAAATGAGAAAATTCAATAACCTGACCCACCACTATGGCTTCTTTATAAAACAAAGACAACCCAGAAACTGCCACAATCTCGGTTTAGTTGTGTCAGTCATTGTGCATTGTGACACTAGCAGATGGTTTCTTGGCTGCCAAAGACTAATTATTATTATTATTATACTAATTTTCATTAATATATTTCATATCAGAGTACTTCAAAATCAAAAAAAAAAAGAAGAGAGATCTAAATGGGTGATCCTGATTTGCAGAATCAGAATCAGAATCTTAGCTGTTGAATATAAATATGAATGAACAAGGAAGATATAATAAATGTGCAACAGAAGCCTTGAGTGTTTTGCATGTGCTATCATGCCTTCCAGTCCAGATAGGTTGGATATATTTGTTTGTGACAGATTTAATTAGATGTACCTTAGTATATTTTTTGGGTTCTAAACTAATTTATAGGCCAATTGGATCCACTAGATCACCAGCTTGAGTAATAATTGTACTAAGAAGGATTTTCTAAGGGATTTTTTTTATGATGTAATATAAAAGAGAAAAAAAAAAAGTTGAACTGCCTTCTTCCTTTAAAATTTGGGTGTGTAAATTACTAAATGGTTGAATAATAAGTTTTAATTACATAATTAGATGCATTTTATCTAATTCCATTTGTTACAACCTGTAAAAAAAAAAAAATCTCTAAAATAAAATTTACTCATAATTCTAGCAATTTGCATGTGGAAGGTAAATGGTGTAAACAGAAAAATTTAAAGGTGTACTATTACCACTGTTGCAGAAAAAGACAGTATCTTCTTTGAAGGCTTTGTCTGATACTAAAGTGTGAGGAGGGGAGGCAATGAATTGAAGATGCACAGCCAAACCACACTAAGATTTAACAAATATATGATGATATTTTATTTATTTATATTTATAATTATATAATATTAAAAGAGTAAATGATATTTTAATTATTTAATATTGAATATAAAAAATGATAAAAAAATAATATCATCTATTTTAAAGAGAAAATTATTTTTCTTTTAAATTATGTTATTATATATTATTTTTTATCATAAGACATATAAATAATTTAATTTTTTTATTTAATATAAATTAATAAGATTTTTCCAAAAAAATGATTATTTATGAAATAATCAGAGGTCTTAAGTTTCTTTCTTGCTTTGATGATTTTGTTTATTTATTTGCTCTGCAATGACAAAACCAGCTTGCTGCAGTGACAACTTTTGATACAAAACAGTATAGTTACAGTGATCCATCGAGGTCCACTCTTTTTTTCTAAGGGCCACATGCCAGTAAAGTGCATGCAAAGCAAATCCCTTTTAATTAATTCACTCTTAGGGACACATGCCACTGAATATTCTCTTTTAAGATATTGATAGTTAGTAAAAGAAATCCAATTTATTTATTTATTTTTTAACAGCCATTGCTTTTGATATTCTTCATATCTATTCTGATGACTAGATAAGATATTAGATCATCATTTCGAGTTGTACCTATTTTCTTTTTAGCAAGGAGGGCAAAGTGATTTCTCTTAGTTCGACAACGCTCTGTATAATTAAAGTTCATAATAATCTTTGACATACATGTCGATATCACCTTTAAATACATTGTGTAGGGTCCCATTAGTGTTTGTTCAGGACATTCTAATAATATATAATATGAAAAAAAAATATATAACTTATCCACCTCTTCAAACGACATCAGTTTATTTTATTTATTTATAATTTCAACGATTAATCTATCAATGATTTATATTATTAGTATTTTATCTATCTTAATTTTTTTTGTCAAAAAATGGATGAAATTTATATATTTTTATTATTTTTTTTATTTCACGTTAAAATCATAAAATTAAGAAGTTAAGATTACGTAAATTATAAATTTAATAACATATTTTTAAATTTCAATTATGACTTGAAATATCATTTCACATATCAAATAATTTATCCATGAAATCCTATTTATAGTAACTTTAATTACTTGTTTGTTTTAATTTTGTAATTTTAATAGGTAACAAAGAAATATCATATAATAAAAATATATAAATTTTATTCATTATTTTATAAAAAATTATTTTAAATGAATAAAATATTAATGAAATAAATCATATATAAGTTAATATCGATATTTTAAATTATAAGTAAGCAAAATCAATTTTAACTATAACGTAAATGAGTAAACTGTATTTGTCCCATGTAATTATTTGGAAAATGATGATATGTTTCATCTTAAAGTTCCAGATTAGCTGGCTCTAATTGAAAGTTCTAAAAATGTTTGTTTAAAAGCAAATACACTAAAGGTACAGTGATCATTAGGATCCAGTGAAATTTAGAATCCACTTGAGCACGTCCTTCTCAAACTTGTTGTTATATAGAGCTTCCATCTCTTTCTCTTTCTGATTCTTGGATCCCAGATTCTGATAAGGCGACTTTGGTTTTATCAACCAAGCCATGCAAAGATTCCAGTGGCTTCATCTCATATAATTCTGATTACCCAAATTCTAAAATATTATTGAAAAATCTATGCTAATTTCTTATGAGTCCCTATCAATAGAGTCCACCAATCTCTTGAATTTAGTGGTAAAATCTTTCAGTAAAGATGCATGGTACTATAATTTCTGCATTAAGATTGAATTGGCTCAAGGATCATCAATCTCGAGTTGTTGTTTTCAGTTGGGGAGTTGGGACACCCATCACTTAGCGGCATGTGCCCCCATCTCTTCTCTTGTAGAGTTGAATGGTTTATAGTGTTAGTTTTTGATTGGATACCTTGTATATATAGATCAATTTCTACTATTTGACAATAAATAAGTCACAGGGAATCTTTCCCTTCAAAACTCGAAAAGGGGCTCAATTATTTTTCTACATCTCAATCATGCAACCACTATGCTTATTTTAATGACTGCAACTTCCCATGACAATTGTATAAGATATTACTTTCTTGAATAGCGATCATCTCTATCATTCCATTCCTTCTTTAAGATAATTTACAAAACCCCAGAACTAGATTTTTCTTTTTATGTAATTATCATATGAAATCTTAACAGTTATTTATTTTTAACCGTTTGATTTTACAGTCTCTATTATAGCTTTGAAGTTGGTGTAATGTCCTTTTCTGTTGCTGTGACAGTTAACAGAAAGCTCAAAGTGTGTTTATGCGGGATAAGCGGTGAAGTGCAGTGGCTGGGCCTAGCAAGCACTGCCACTTGCAAAGTATGATGCAAGCCAAGACTTTCTGTGGCTCTGCTGGTGCTTCTGGGCATGCAAGGTGGGTTTCTTCATCAGGTGGGGTTCTACCATCTGAATCATTAGTTCTTTTGTTTGGCCAAAAGGATAAGCCATCATCACATATTTATTCTGTCTTATAATTTGCAAAGACATGATATGAAATTTATCTTATTTATTTATTAATTTTATCTGTGATATTAATATTTTCCAAATGTGATTGGCATCTTATTATTTTGCTATAATGTCCCCAAGACAGATCAAATCAGGCTCTTAATTGAAAAATAATGATGGCGGTTAGAAGTACTAAGTAAGCTTGCTTTAATTATAATGGGGTTGGACCCATAAAGAAAAAGATGTTGAGGAAATGTATCAATCAATCATGTTTGGATAGAAGTATTGTTAGCAATGGTTGTGCTTATCCTGAATCTGCAGCTCTACTTGTGAAAACAGACATTGTTTTCTTGTTTTGTTATCACCGTCCACATTTTATTCTCCTACTTTAATTTTGTACTTAATGTCATCTTCTCAAGAGTGATCCTCCTTGCAAATATTATCCCAAACAAAACACACGACGAAAAAACCAATTTCAATTATTTATATATTTTAAAATCCTTTTTGATAATATTTGGTAAGATGGAGTGCATTTCATTCGAAATAAAACCTTTTCGTCCAAATGTTGAGATGAGACTTCATAATTATGCTAAGAAATATAATTATTATTATTTTTTTTTTCTTAATACTCCTCTTGTTCGTTTGATTTCTTAAATATCTGGTTTTTGTATTCTATTTATTTGTCAGTATCTAAAAACTAGCTAAGTGAATATATCATGGATAATTTTTAAATTTTATGTATTTATTAGTTACTTAATATTTAAAAAAATTAATTTTTTCTAAACAGAATTTGAGTGAAAATAGATTATTAAACAATCCTACTTGAAGATGATTTTTTTTATCTAATTTTTTTTACGATCATTTTTTTCAATAACTTTTAAAATATTTTATCTAGTTAATTCTTAAAATATTTTATTATGCTTTGTAGATTTTGATATACAATGTATTTATTCGTTATTCATATAGTATATTTCAATTAATATTCTTATGTAACAATGTGTCATGATTATAGTTTATATTGTTATATTTTTATATGGTTCAAAATTACGGGAAAAACTCACCAAATGAATTTATAAAATAATTAATTTATAACTAATTTTAAATCAAATTAAATTGATTTTATTTAAAGTGGTCTGTTATCCTACTTGTGTTGTTGTTTGTCAAGAAAAATTCAATAAACAGAAATGCTTTTTCACAATATGGCCATTTTTTTGGTCAGAAAAGAGAGCATAAGCCCAATGGCTTGGCGATGAGTGCAGAAAAGGCCTGATAGATAATGGAAACTAAGCTAGCCCAATAGTGAACAAGTCTCACGTAATACCATCTGACCAACTGTCTATGGCACCCATTAGAATCCCATGCCTTTTGAGCTCAGCCCAAACATAGGTAGCTATACTTTTGTTTTCGCTGATTTGATGAGGCCTGATTTGATCCGGCGGGGAATCCCTGTTCGGGGAGAGGTTCGGGGAACGGGGACGGGAAAAGAATTTTTTCTCAAAAAGATTTCGGGGTCGGGGTCGAGGTCGGGATCGGGATCGGGATCGGGGATTACACTTCCCACTCCGAAATTTTTTTTTTTAAAAATTTTTTCCTTTATAATTTATCTTATTTTTTATTAAATTTTTTTATGTTTTATTATTTAATAAAAAATAAATATTTAAAATTTTTAAAAAATTTCTCCATGGGTCCCTGCAGGGATCGGGGACGGAGATGGGGAAAAATTCCCCGGCGGGGATTGGGGACGGGGACCCTATTCCCCGCCCCCGCCTCGTCCTATTGCCATTCCTAGTTTGAATGGTGGTCTTGTGAGTTTGTTGTTTTTTCTTTTCTTTGGACTTTTGGCCCTTTGTTAGAGAGAGAGAGAGGGTATGAAGATAAATTATTATTTTTAGTAAGAAGCTCTTAAAAAAAAATTGAGTTTATTTTTTACCAATTACAATAATAGATAGGGATGATAATTTGCTCTGAATTTAAATATTTCTATAAGGATTGTCTTATTTTTTTTGTCCTATGAAGATGGGGCAAACTTTTGTCCCATTCCAAACTTTGGGGACAAGGTAAAAATCATAAACCTCCTCACCCTGTCACACCTTACCTTGTCCTAAAATTTAAAAAATATTATTTTGTTTACTTGATAATATATAATATATTTTAAACAAGAATGTTTAAGTATTTTCAAATTAATTGCTTATGAAATTATTATATTATATTATATATATAAAATGTTATAAATAATTACATGACAGAGGAATATCTTAATTGGAGACAAAAAATTTAAAATAATTATTAGTTATATATGAATTTGGAGTTTAATTTATTTGTGATTGAGATTATTTAATGATTACATGTAAATTTATAATACTTAATTTTAAAATTTGTATTTTTTTTTAATTTTTATCATTTCTCCAAATTCTTTGTGAAGTTCTATTACCATATAGAATTTGCAGATAGAGTAGATTTATGAAGTTCTATTCTATTAACATATAAAGTATGCAGATAGAATAAATTTTGTTCCCATAATAAAGCATGTGATAAAAAAAGATTGATTTGACATCGTCCCATCAGTTCTCACTCCTAATAATACAATAATAATTCTATATATACTTAAAAATATTATAAAATAAAATTTCATGCAAGGAAGAAGTAGAATGTAAAGACACTAAAGAAAAATAACATATAAAGAAGAAATATATTTCTTATTCAATTGCTTTATAGAAACCTCTATTTATAGGCATACAATCATAAAGATAGATAACCTAAAAGCCAAGAAGAATAAATGAGATTTAATGGTCTTGAAGGAGATTCAATGGGTTTAGGGGTTTGAAAATAAATGGATATTCATAATAATTTCATAATAATGAATGAATTTATAACATTCATTGTTTCAAGAGTTGAGAAACTAAATGGATATCTACAATAATGGATGAATTCATAAAACTTCCCCTTGGATGTCTATTTTACAATGAATGTGCCTCATTAAAACCTTACTAGAGAAAAATCCAGTGGGAAAAAACCCTAGTGAAGAAAAAGAGTACATCATTCCTTATATACTCCCCCTATTTTCAATATCATTGAAGATCTCTGAGATGACGCATTCCAATTTTATACACTAAATCTTTCAAATGTTGAAGTAGGTAAGGCCTTGGTGAACAAATCTGCCAAATTATCACTTGAACAAATTTGTTGTACAATAATATCACCATTCTCTTGAAGTTCATGAGTAAAAAAGAACTTTGGTGAGATATGTTTTGTT
>JANHAO010019521.1:0-13190 GCA_026873985.1 Saraca asoca
TAGTTGAAACAAATTTTCAGTTTTAATCGCATAATAAGTTAGCCTGACTTATTCTTCCTATGTCTAAATCAACTTGTAAATTCTAACATCTAGCAGCATGATTAAATAAATATGAAACCATTCTCCCCAGAGTCTACAACTAACCAAAATGTGTTCACTTCTAAGTTCACATAAGCTCATTTCCCATAGAAATAAAAATTTGTAATTTAACCTGGTTTCTTAAGGATGTTATGTTCAACAAAATAAATTCTCATTTCTATATTTCTAGTAATTTACATTGACTTGCTGTGGAAAAATCCTTACCACAGGTTTGATGCCACAAAACACTAATTAACAAGGCCAATCCAAAACTGAGTTCAGTTCTCTTTTGGCACAATTAAAATTAAGCTCAAAAAATTGCTTATAGGTCTTGATGGAAACTATTCTACCCATCGTTCTTGGAAGATTGAAACTGAAAGGGAAGGAAGTCGATTCCTTAATGATAAATTCACCAAGTACTTTATAACAACTAGAGGAGCCCTAGAGAATTATACTATAGTTCTAAGGGTAGATACAAATCTAATTTGGAGCTATAGACAGGATAAAAATGGAAGAAAAATCACACCTCAAGGAAGAAAAAACAAAACATGCTTACAGACAAATCCCGTCATTTTGCTGTGTTTGCAGTTTGCAAATACAAGGTGTTCCACACATCCTGCATGAAAATGAACCCTCCCCTGCATCATTAAAAGGTTCATAGGATACAATGCTCAAAAAATTCAACCTTCACTTAATATTATTTAAGTGCTTACGGTTGCAAGTGAAAGGTACCACCGAGAGGGGCATAGTAGATATATACAAATTACAAGCAACAAGCAGAATAAATAAGTTGAACCGTTAATCTTATACTGTCTAAAGGTTCTTTGTTGACCTAAAAAATCAAGTAACCCTTCAGTATTTTTCGCACACAAGCAGAATGCTAAGTTAACTCCCAAAATACTACTATAAACTTTCCACTTTCCAATGTCTTATTTATTCAGAGCCACAACTAGGGAACATAGATTGGTTTTATTTGTTTTAACAATTTTAAGAAAATTGAAAGAGAAAGTGAATGTTACTGTGTTGATTAAACAAGAATTTCAAAACTAGTGGAAAATATATGTCACGCCTTATACGTGAAACATGACCGGCTTAGGAAAATATACAGTGACAGGTTCCTGCAAACCTCTCCATTATTATGAACTACCTTGACTCGAGTTGGACAATAAGAACAAGGCATGTGTCTTATTTATTCAGAGCCGCAACTAGGGAACATAGATTGGTTTTATTTGTTTTAACAATTTTGAGGAAACTGAAAGAGAAAGTGAATGTTACTATGTTGATTAAACAAGAATTTTAAAACTAGTGGAAAATGTATGTCATGCCTTATACGTGAAACGTAACCGGCTTAGGAAACTATACAGCGACAGCAACTTCCTTGACTCAAGTTGGACAATAAGAACAAGGCATGTTTCAAAATTTTAAGAAAGAAACTGAAACAATTTAGATTTTTTTTTTTCTGAAAAATGAGAGTACTTTTATATAAAATTCTTAAGACATTTTAAAATTTTTTTGATAGAGTTTCCTCTTTTTATTCCTGATGTTTGCTAGGGTTATATGTCCTTCATTTCACCTGTTTATCAGCATCAAAACTTTTCACAAAATACACAACACTAGACATTACAATATCCAACATCATGACTTAGACACATGCAAAATATAAGACCATCCTACTACCAAAACATTTATCCAAGCTTCATATCTTCAATCTCCAACTAAGAAGTCCATAAACCCATGAATCACTTTGTGACTTAACAACATTTTTTCTAAGAAAAAGAAAATAAGCTTCAAAACCAATGAGTAGATCAATTACTACCTCTAAATATCCCTTTTTTGTTTCCTCATGTGGGGAAATCACATTCAAAGTTCAGAAATAATTTTACATATGTTCATTAGCATGATCAAATGTTCCTTTTGACTAGCTACAAGGTACAATAATTCCGGTCTGTTATAGGCCAAAAATAGCCTTGTGAGAATGAGACGATCTCAGACCCAGAAGAGACCAAGTCATCCATCTCGCTAAGGACGCCCCGCAAGAACCATCTCGCTTATCGCTCAGGGGTGACACGACGAGGTCTTCACAAGACCGGCTCGCTAAGCAGCCTCAAAAGAACGAGCCTCGAGCCCAACAGAAGCTAAGCCCCTCACCTCACCAAGGGCACCCAACAAGTTTCACTTTGCCATCCATCAGAAAGTGGCACAATGAAGTTGTTCCAATATCAGCTCGCAAAGCAGTCAATCATCCTACTCGAGCTCTCCACCTCGCTACAGTGGCCCCAAGCTCGCTAAAGCGACCTCCTATAGTGACCTTGAGCAAGGAACCCTAACTCGGGATAATGAACACCCTACACAATAAGACCACACTGAGTGGAGGATGCTTTACAGATGCAAGTCTATAGCCGATAGGAGGGACCCATCCTGCAGCCCACATCCTGCAACAGTTGGATTGTAGTCTTTCATTGTCTTTTTCATTTAGATCTTTATGTAACATAACTGTAGCTTTTAATTAATGCATATAGTTCCTCCTTCCTCTATAAATAGGATTGCATTGTTAGAAGAGGAAGGGGCCAGCATATTATAAGCCAAAACTCTGTATAAATAATTCTCTATATCAATAAAATATCCGTCGTGCACGTAGGGTTCGGTGCCACTTGGATTTAGCCAAAACACGTTAAAAACATCGTGTCACACTTTTCCTTCTCTTCTTGCCTCTTCGCGCTTCGGAAGCAGTATAGGATCCCAGAACCCATCCTTCGTTGGCCGGAATCTGGAACTCTCCACACGAACCAAATTTTGACGTTAACATTTTGGTGCCGTTTGTGAGGATCCATTTGCTCCCTGAAGTCCTTATTGTAGTCTAACAATGGCGAGAGGAAGAACCACTCGGAGCTCAATCACTCCAGTCCTCCAACAGATAGACACTCCCATTATAGGGGCTCACCAACAGTCTACCGCTGCTCCTGAAACTCAAGAGGCATAAACACATGGCCAACCCCAACTGATGCTTAAGAACACGGTGAGAGACTTGGCCAAAACTATCAAAGCCTTGACACAGGCTCAAGCCCTAGAGGCTCAAAGACAAGAAGAAATCATGGTACAGCTCCAACAGCTTTGAAAAGAGTCTCAGAAGGAAACTCATGAAGATCATAATAGTCAGCAACTGGGGAGGCTAGCAATGAGCAGGAGGCTCCACCCCTCAATCTGGGACACAGAACTAGACAATGGAGGAAATCCTCTGCAGGCTCGAATGGCTAGAAGAGCATCTGCAACCTCAAAGCTACCAGCCTCGCCATGAGGATAGCTTTCCATTTTCTATGGATATTGAGATGTGACCTCTCCCACAGAAGCTCAAAGTGCCCGTGATCCCGCTATACAATGGCAACAGTGACCCAAGCGACCACCTGGATGTGTTCAATACCTAGATGGACCTCCAGACAACTAACCCCTGGTGAAGTACCGCGTCTTTCCCACCACATTAGGGGGAATGTCTTGGGCATGGTTCAGGCACCTCTCGACTCATAGCATCAACAATTGGGAAGAATGGCAAAGGAAATTCATCGATCAATACCAAGCGCTAAAGAAACAACTTGTACCCCCTTGTCATCTCACAATAATCTTCCAGTGCAAAGACGAACCGTTCAAAGACTATATAGCCCGATTCAGGCATGAGGCTAACTCCATGAAGAATCCCTTGGAGGAAAGTATCTTAACAGCGATCTCAATGGGACTTTGCAAAAATGAAAAACTATATCAAAGCCTCTACAAGTCCCTAACTCGAGACCTCATTGAATTCTACAAGCGAGCTACCAAACAAATAAGATGGGAGGAAACCTTCAGAACAGAGGAGCCCAAGCACAGAGCGGACCCCAGCGGTCCCCCCACAAGCAAAAGGAGGAGTAGCGAGAGTCACGATGAACCCACTCCTCACCTCGTGAAGAAAGTGAAGCCTCAGTGACCTGGAGGCCACTTCAAAAACTACAGTATCCTGTCAGATACGTAGGATAGAATCTTTACCGCAGAAAAGAACAGCGAGGACTTCGAAAAGCCTAGACCAATGAGGGCGCCCATCAAGTCTAGAGACCAAAGCAGATTTTTCACTTACCACAATGAGGCTGGACACGCCACCTCAGAATGTCGAGCACTAAAAGACACCATCGAAGACCTCATCAGAAGAGGCTAACTATAGGATTATGTAGTAAGACTGCCTGGATAACGTGCTCAACAGGCTCAGTGAGTTACTACCCAAGAGCCTGAACCCTCCATCAGAATCATATTCTAATCCTATAACACTCATTGGCTATCAATGGTGATTAGTTGCATCAACTATTGTACGCTAAATCAATGTAAATTACTGATTGGCCCAAAAAGGCATTATCTAGACAAAGAGTTTTCACTTTATCATTGCAAGGATTCATCTGGGGGTGAGACGGCGCAAGGCCTACCCCGTCAATACATCCAAAGCAAGCCACATTCCATGAATTGCGACCAAGGCAGCGAACTCCTCGACCACTGAGCAACGAGCTTGTTGTTTCACTGAGCAGCGAGCTTGCTGTGGGACTGAGCAATGAGCTTGCTGTCTCACTGAGCAATGAGCTTGCTGCAGGGCTGAGCAATAAGCTTTTTGCCTCATTGAGCATCGAGTTTGTTGTGAGACTAAGCAATAGGCTTTCTATCCCACTGAGTAACAGGCTTGCTGCGAGACTGAGCAACGAGCTTGTTATGGTATGGATGTGCGATTCTACTTGGCGATGAGTTATCACCTTACCACAACAAAATAAGATCGAGAGTGAGACAGCCCCAGAGCCTACCTTGGCGATGCGTTAAAATTCAATGACAGGCCACCAGCCCACTACTGCGCAAGGATGTTGACACAAAATTGTTGTAGCTTTCATGCAACTATGCGCTCGTAGCTAGCACGTGGATGAAAAATCACAACTCTCATGTGGACGAACTCTCATGACTCAAACGAGATTTCCCAGGTGTAACTCTCATGCGACCCCACTTTTACTCACAATAGATTAAGCAACTAGAAAGATAAAGCATGATTGATTGGCCAAAAAGAGATTTTATTAATCATAAAAAATTTACATACAATGATGCACGAAGCATCTGGTATAACATTCAAGGAAAGAAAAACTCATATAGCTAAAAAGACCTCGCTCAACAAGGAAAAATTACATCAAAAGAAGAAATGCAAAAACAAAGGCAAGAAGCTCAAAGACCTGGCACTACCATTCTTGCAAAAAGAGCAGAAGGCCAGTCAGTGAGCACACGCCTATAGGAAAGAGAACATCCTCCAGCTGCTCCTGCTTATTTTCCTCTGGCGTATCTACATGAGCCAGACCTAGAGCAAATAAAAAAGTCATAAGAAGCTAGCTGGCCAGGCAGCAGCTCACAAGCAACGTTGAGAGGAAATAATCTGGGATTTGCATAGGACTCTCCAGGAGCCCACCAGATGGATCCTATGGTGAAGCCATGTGCAACAGGCTATCCACGCCTCCCGACACTCTACAACAGACCATCCATGCCTTGATAAGCTTCGTCAGAAACGAGGCCAATGGAAGAGCGGGGGGCTCTTCAGCCTCTTCATTCAAACTCTTCTGGGGCAAAAGGAAAACCCCATGGGTATAAAAAGAGCCACCGCTCCCTCAAAGGATCCAAAAGGTATCCAACTGATCTTCATTCGATGGCCCAAAACTAGTGGTAATGCCATGCTAATGGTAAAAAATGGCACACTAAAAAAAGTATGGTCTAAAGAAGGGTGAAAAGATAATTGAAATGACACTCCGGTCAAGGAAGGACACTGACTGAAGATATGAATTGAGCCTCGAAAAAGTTACAACTCTTAATCCATAAAGTAAACTGAGAGTTGAGGGGCTTATGTTATAGACAAAAAATGGCCTTGCGAGAATGAGATGATCTCGGACCTGAAAGAGACCAAGTCACCCATCTCGCTAAGGATGCCCCACGAGAACCATCTTGTTTATCGCCCGGGAGTGATGCGACAAGGTATTCATGAGACAACTCATTAAGCAGCCTTGAAAGAACGAGCCCCAAGCCCAATAGAAGCTAAGCCCCTCGCCTTGCCAAGGGCACCTAGCAAGCTTCGCTTCACCCTCCATCAGAAAGCGGCACAGTGAAATCGTTTCGATATCAGCTCGTAAACTAGTCAATCATCCTACTCGAGCTCTCCATCTCGCTAAAATGGCCCCGAGCAAGGAACCCTAGCTTGGGATGACGAACACCTTGCACGATAAGACCACATCAAGCGGAGGACACTTTACAGATGCAAGTCTACAGCCAATAGGAGGGACCCATCCTGCAATAGCAGGATTGTAGTCTTTCATTGTCTATTTCATTTATATCTTGATGTAACACAATTGTAGCTTGTAATTAATGCATGCAGCTCCTCCTTCCTCTATAAATAGGATTGCATTGTTAGAAGAGGAAGGGGCCAGCATATTATAAGTCAAAACTCTGTACAAACAATTCTCCATATCAATAAAATATCCGCCATGGACGTAGGGTCCGATGCCTCCCGGATTTAGCTGAGCCACGTTAAAAACATCATGTCGCACTTCTTCTTCTCCTCTTACCTTTTTGCGCTTCGGAAGTAGTATAGGATCTCAAAACTCATCCTCCATTGGCTAGAATTTGGAACTCTCTGCATGAACCAAATTTCGACGTCAACACGGTTAAAAGGGGAAAGATCAATGAGCATTCACAACATGAGGCAAAAAGCAATATATTGCTAGAAAGAGTGGTTTCACACTCAATTGGTCATTGTAATAACACAATTCACCATTATAATCAGCCCAATAATCAATACATTTGGGAATAAAAGTCAAAATTATAAAACAATTCCGTACATTATGAGATATAAGATAGCATTCTTCAAGCAACTTACCAATTCAAACATTTATTTTCATTTCTCTCCCATATCTCCTATTCTCTCTACCATGTTACCTCTCCTTATTCCTCCATCATGTTAATGGTCATATATTTATCAATTTCAATATAATTGTAGGGTCTTGAAGAATCTATACAAGGATCCAAGTTCTTGCCAATTCACAACACATCTAAGGAAAAGATATCAATCCAAAAAGTCCAGCATTCAATCATAGTTCACTTTTTGAAATTCCACAAGCAAATTCACACAATTATAATCTAAAAACTAACACTTAATAGATTTCATATTCTTACACCTCAACATTATTACACATGGTTCAACAAGCTTGTCTTTAGCCAAATGGGGACTCTCGGCCCCTTATGAGATTTAGAATTCCATCATAGAATTTTAACAAAAGGAATACACAAGTTCAATCAAATATCAAGTCCAATACAAATGTAACTATACCCTTCGAAGACTCCATAGCCCAAAAGATGTTGTATGAGAAATATGTTATTTTAAATTCATCTTAGGATGGAAAATACATAGCACTTATTGTTAAGTAATTTGGATTAAATCTGTACACAACAAGAGAGGATAAACAGCTCCTTTTGGAGTCAAGATATGCATGGCTTATTTATGTACCCATGTTCATATTTCAATCAAATGCCCCATGACCCAAATAAAGCCTCAGGGTCTCACAATCTAATGAAGTTTACGCACCAAAATAGCCATTTATTTTCATTCCCTCATGGGCATCACATGCAAAAAAAAGGGGAAAAGACAATTTAACTACTTTCCCCTACTCATACAATATGTTGTCATATCCAAGAACAATTTGACTATTAACCCTTCATCCACTTGCTCTAGTTAACCACATAATTTCACGTTATTATATTTTAATTTAGCACATAATCCCTAAAGTGGCACAATCCCATATATTTATCACACCATTCTAGTCTGATTTAAGACACAAGATAACACAAATTCTAATAATCTCTAGTTATGGGGAAGTTACAGAATTTACTAATATAAGGAGTGTGAGTAGTTTACTCACCTTAGACTTTGACTTTGAAAATTGAAATTTCACTCCCAATGTCAACTGGCCATAATTAGAATTCAACCCAAGCCTTTGAATTCACTCGAAATCTAATTTAACTCCTATTGATGGTGAAATTTGGTTCTGCCAAATTTTTGTTAACTGAGATCAGTTCTTGAATCCCAAACTACTTTCTGGTTGGCAAAATGAGAAAATGAAGAAGAATAAAGATGGTGGAGAGGAAGAATAGTAATGGCCTGCAATGTTTTTAATGTGGTTAAGCTAAAACTAGGTAGTACTGGTCTCTACATCCATGATAGCTTTTATTAATTTGAAGAGAATTTTATAGAGTTTTCATTTGGTTGTTTTGGCTTATTCTAAAAGGATCATCCTCCTCCTATTTCTCGTTGAGCCTTTGGCTGGGCAATGTGCCACACCTTGTGAGCTGTGACTCTCGGCTTGGGGTTGCTGCTATCCTTCTCTTAGTGAGGGTAGGCTTGATTATAGCAAAGTGAGATCGCACAGGATCAATTAGTGAGAATGCGAGCCGGGACTTAGCGTCCTCAACCTCAACGAGCTGGACTTCCTTTTCTTGGACTTAGCTTCTGCTAAGCCTCTATCGGTCTACTTTGTGAGACCAAATTTTACACATAACAACTCCTGCTACAATTTATAGCTTACAGTTGTCTAAAGAAGAGGACTCACAAATCATCACATTGGAACATGAGGTTTTCAACAAACCCCTAGTTGGAAAAAGAAATAAAAATTTCTTAATGCATCTAAGAAATTAGGTGAAGAATGAACTCATTTATCTTCAAAACGTGGATAGCAACTCAAATTTTTGAGCTAAGTTGTACTAGGTGATGTTGGGGAGCTACTAGCTGAAACAAGATAGCCAAATGGTCCTCTTTCTTAGCTTGGAACCATCTAGTTTGGGCAAGCGGAAGAGGCTAGGTGTTGGTAGCTTTGATGGCTCAACGTAATTATGTAGAAAAATGGAGGTGGTTAGTGTAGGACAAGGCAACTCACACCTAAGAGGGAGTAAACTGGGTATTTTTAAATCTTTTAGAATTTTGCAGTTTTTTTTTTAAAATCTCTTGATTTTGGAAAGTCATGGGATGGTTTTAAGTCAAACAGACCTAAGATAGTTGGATTAAAATGTTTTCACACAAGAATTAACAAATCAAAGAATTTGTGCAAAACATCTCATTTAACTGTACAAGGCAGGGCATTATTGAGCATATTCAAAGGTAGAAGTCCTTTCTTTCATGCAAACCAGCAACTGGACAATAAGAAGAACAAAGAGGCACAAAATAGTTAAGTCAAGATTCAATAGTAAAAATAGAGCAAGATAAGATTTCATTCATCAGCAAAAGCAAAAGAGATAACACAATATAAATTCGCTAGAAAATAAAGAGAGAAGCAATAGAAAGATTTAAACTCAAGATTTATAGTATTTCCCCCTTAGAAAATAATCATCAAGGCATACATCCACTTCTAAACTCTCAACCAAGCTTGAATCCACTAAAATTAACAATCCCTCCAAGTTTGGACAGACATAAGTAGAAGCTTTCACAAATGATTGCTCATCCACATTCAAAAACCTTTTTTGAGAAGCTTAACCATTCACTTAAAAGGAGAAAACAAAGTGCGCAATCACTCTTTAAATCTAGGTAAGTCTACCCTAGGAAACCTAATAGTTTTAAAAAGATTTTACATAAAATTTAAAGAACCACTATAAGAAAAAATTTGATTTGTAGTAGTTATAAATTCTTCTCTTGGTGGTTATAAAATGCCACCAGTGTGTTTAATGATGCTTTAAGAAATGCCACAATGGAAAGTGACACAAAGGCATTAGTGGCATTTCCAAGCTAACTGTTGGAATGGCTGCCTATAAATTACATGAGTTTTGTGGCATTTTGTTTCTGGCTTAGGTAGCATTTATAACTACCACAAAAACTAGAACATATCAATCCATTCTGATTTTTTTGACATTTATAAACTGCCATTAAACTAATTGTTAGTTATTTTTGTGGCATTTGGTAACCCTAATATGGAAGATTATAATAAATAACTGACTTTTGTGGCACTTTGTAATTACCAATAAGGTTTATATATTTATTTTTTTATATGTTTCCACTTGCTACTAGATTTCAATAAACATCAATTCAACTCAATAGTATTGATGTTGATCCTGTATATATAATATGAATGAAAACATATATTTTGAATAAACACAATGCATAAGCTTTAATTTCAAAACAATGTAGAGTCATTAAGATTTTGGTTTCACCACAATGTGATCTTGTATATAATTTAATATAATATCAAGAGTAAGAGTTTACATAAACTTCTCTCAAAACAAATATATTTAAGAATGTGAGCTTACACAAGTTTCTCCCAAAAACAACAAACTAATTAAGACTAAGTTTGTTTCAAAAGGTGGACTAGATAGTGAGAAGGTTCTTCATCTTTTTGGAGCTTGGTCCACTAGTGTGATATGCTTACTGGCTTGAAATGAAATATATAAAGCCATTAAAACTTTAGCAAACTAACCACCGAAATTTAAGTAAAGCAACAAGTGCAATATTAGTTGTAAGAATCAAAATTTTAGTTATATCCTAGTTTTGAGTTTTATATTACTTGTAGGTATTAAAATACTACAAATATGAGTGTTACTGATACAATTAAGCCTGATAATAACAATAATAGCTAAAAACAAGAAGAGTATTACTAGAATTATTTTTGTATCCATGTGGAACATAATTGCCACCAAACAATACTTGTAGATAAGAAGGTTTTCCATAAAGAGTTGAAGAGTTATAATGTAAAAGCAAGGATGGCATTGGAGTAAAACAAACAAAATCAACTTATTCTATACAAGATTTAAGATATGTTCAAAATTCATATCCAAAAATAAGAGCCAAACTTATTGACAAAAAAAAAAAGAAATCAATTAGGAAGAACACAATATTCCAGCATGCCAAATTCAAGAATGAACATAAAAACTTTAATTCACCATCTCAGCCTCCCTTCCTCTCTTCTTTATATATTTCTCATATTTATTTTTGTGTCAATCTTTAAGTATTTTTTTCTTGTGCAACACTGTAGAATTTTTCCATTTAATAGTTAGTGTTTTGTCTCATATATCCTCCCCATCTTACTATTCCCAAAACTTCCAAATATATAGATAAGAAGCTTCCAAAATTCTCTAGACAAACCTAATTTGAGAGCATGTTCAATGATCATACTCAAATGTACAAATCCAATTTCTTATTTAAGCCATAACTAATATGCTAAATTCAAATTCAGACATTCTAATCATTTCCACATTCCCCCATTTATGATTCATACGTTTTTCTTGGGGAGAGTACTAAGGCAAGCAAGGGAAAATCAAGAACAATGTTGGAAGATTTGAAATTTGATAAAACTTTGCAATCACATTGGTCTCTTAGTCCATCAGATATTAACAAAAAAAAAAGATAGTTTTTGCTAATTTATAAGTCATAGGTAGGATCAAATAAGGGATACATAACAGAGCAGGTAATAATGTTTTCTCATTCATATGCAGCCTTGTGGACATTTTCTCTACTTTGCCCTTGTTACTTTACACAACCTTTTCTACTTCTTAATGTATGTGAAAACTTCAGAGGAGCTCAACAAAGATACATTTAGATACTTTTAACGAGTGCTTAGTAGAGCTAAATCTAAACTAATAAGCACTTTAACTATGCTTCCAAACTCAATCTAATATATGAAAAACTCTAGTTATGCAAGTTAATCATTACTTTCTTATATATTTTTCAAAGGATTTTCTAGTTATGTCACTAACCTAGTTTATAGGGACTATAAGTTTACCAAATCCAATCCACCATAAGAGTGCAAATTCTACTAATACCTGAATGTGCATGTTAAATCTTTAATAAAAAATTGTTTTCTCTTCCAAAAAGAAAAAAAAACCTTGAAATAATTACACATAAACAACATCAAATAGAAATAGGAAAATAAAGAAACTTTTAAATCTAACCAAAATTTGTCATAGGTTCTAGCCTTTTGCCAGCATAACATAATTCGTAATAAGAAATATAGTATAAGTCGTAATGCCTATGTTAGTGGATTTAGTGTACTTGCAAATTCATTAGGGTTGTTCCTTCATGCCTTTGGAGGTACTGCAAAAAGGAATTCTCAAACATTTATTGCTTTTGAAGGCTTGCTTCATGTTGGGATCTTATAGATACCATATCTCTTTGTAAAGTTAAATTAGATGCAACATTATTCTGGTTGAAAAAAGAAAAGGTTAGTGATAACAAATTATTTCACTCATTTATTTGTCCTCTCACTTATCATTTTAAGGTCCAAAAATGACTTACTTCAGCTGTGTTAGTATGTATTTATGATTTGTGTCAATTGAAATCAATTTGGAAAATTCTGCATAACTTGGCCATTTTGAGCAGTTTCTGTAATATGTATATCTCGAGCTACACTTATCCAATTAATGTGATTCTTATCTTACAGGAAAGCTAAGAGATATATCTACAACTTTCATGAAGACTATAAAAGCTGAATCTCATAATTGGTCATCCAAAATTAGAGCTCAATTTAGAATCAGAATATTGTCTCAGTCCTGTCCCTGGTAGCCCGACCTTCATGCATTCAACAGACAATAACTGGAGATATAGAGGTCCAATTAAGGTGAAACAAAGCTCAAATGGAAGCTGAGACATAAAGCCACATTTCCTATAAAGATTCCAGACTTGAAAACATCAAATTGGGCATCAAAATGGAGCTACAATTCATGATAGAAATGTTGATAAAATGGGCTACAGTAGAACTGGAATTTTTAAGGCCCCAATTGGCATAGATCTTGAGCCCAAATGACCATCCTTTGATCCAGCAAACACTCAGTCACCTGGAAGGTAGAAATTCAGAAGAAAAAGTAGAGAAAGCAATTTGCAAAATGGACAGCATGCAATAGCAAAGGCAGTAGACTACACTAGCCATCATGCCTACTCACCTACTCAGTAGTTGCCTATTCTTTTCTGCCCGGGCAAAAGCCATTTTGTGAAGGTCTTTTGCTTCAATTTTGTAAGTAGTTTTAGAGTAGTTTTTAGCTTAGTTTCTGGTAGCTTAGGGTAGCTCATTTTCTTCCATTTTTCCTTGTAGTTTTCTGCCTCCATGGAAGGC
>JANHAO010019522.1:0-13193 GCA_026873985.1 Saraca asoca
GAGAATAAATATTTGATATCATCACACTCACTGCCTTGTCAATGGACTTCACTTCTCTTCTAGTTTTGTTGAATTCAATCCCATCCGTGTTTGTTCTGTGAATCCCAATGTGTGAAGGAGAAGGCTCATGGATTTTGATGTGTAATATAGGCCTCCTAAAGGGAATACCATGTTATATACATTACAGCCTATGCTATGGACCAACGTGTCCAATTATTCTCTTTTCATAATAGCAAGTTTGTATTCAAAGGAAAATTAAAAGCGAATGCGTATGTTTTTGTTAACTAAACGGATTATGCATTAAAATGTTATTATATAATTCTTTATAAATTTTATTTTATTTTTGTAAATATTTCACTAAGAGTTGTAACTTATTCATAAGCAACTTCTAAATTTTTTTGAGGCAATTTATTTTATGGAATTGGAAATTTTTTTTGCAATATTTGTGAAAATAGTTGTAAGATCTTGTATATAAAATTATAATTCTTATAAAAAAGTTAAAAAATGATTATTTCTCTAGAGGAATCACCTAATTTTTATTTTATCGAACAAAATTAATGACCTTTGAATAAAAGAAAAATCACAACGAAAAGTTTATTAAAGATGGTAGAGAAGGATGTTATCTATTAATAATTACATAAAGTCAATTTAAAATGAACTATACGTACAACACTGAAAATTTTGGCTTCAAAATACTGGACATATATGAATGACAAATTGGTGATATTGACATGGTATGGTTACCTTGCTTGTGAACTTCTCCTGTTAAGATTAATTTTGATTAGATAAATTTTTTGTAGTTAAATTCAAAATTACTTTTGTCTATTTTTACTTCAAAATTAATTTTCAAAAGAAGTAAAATCAAATAGAAGTAAGAAATTTTCATTCCTTATCAAAATTAATTTTGAAGTAAAAATAATTTTAGATTTTGGTTACTAAACACAAAACTCATTCACTTTTCTATCTAAAATTAACTTTTGATGGAATCCAACATGTACTTCATTTTACTCCCACCTCCTTTTTCTTCTCTATTTCCATTTTTAACATTATTTTTTGTATTTTAATAATATTTTATATAATATTTTATATTTCTTCTATTATTTCACACTCAAAAATAAATTTTTAACCTCCTAAATATAAAACACATTCTTGCAAAAGTAATTTTCACAAAATTAGTTATTCCCAAAAATAATTTTCTCTTGTGTTATCTAAATGATGTGAAACATATTTTAATGTACAAAATTAATTATTTTTAAAAGTAATTTTCTTACAAGATTTTAGAGAGATATGTACAAATAAGATTAGATACCAACTAATTAATCAACTAAAAACAAATCCAATTTTTATATGCAATTAGCTCTGCTTTGCAAAATGATCCCATTTTTATTCTTATCTAATAAATCAAGTGATTGATTTGATATATGAAACATATTTTCATATAATTAGTTGAGTTTGTAGTAATAGCTATTTCAGTTTATTGTTCTTTGCATTGAAACTAGGGTTTAGTTTTCAAGTAATTTTGGATGGACTTTATCCATAAGAGATTTGAAAACCTCATGATTTGTTTCAAGTTACAGGAAAGTCTTACAGGCAATAGTTGGAAACTCCAAAGCTATACTCTCTATCACAGTATCCCTTTTCTGTTATTGGGCTTGTTTACAATTTGTGCAAGCAATCAAGCATATACAGCTATGAAAAATCAATGTAGAAAACATGTTGAGATAAAACAGACTGATCCAGTAAATGAGAATATCACTGCATATATTAGTTGTAGCGGGTAGAAATTTGTTTTTAATTTGTAAGGTTGAGCTAGAAATTTTAGATATTTCCTCCCGCATTTGGAATGTTTAAAAACAAGATTTCATTTTATTTTGAAATGAATTTCTTTTTGAATGGTGTTCAGATTCAAGTTAAAAGAAGAATTCAATTCATTTTATTTTATTTACAATTCATGTTATAATTACATTGGTGCTATAATAAAATTTATCAAGGATTTTACTAGAATTCATGTCATTTGCATGAAACACATGTTATATTAATAATTTTACTCTCATTCTAACATTTTATTTATCAAGATGTCATTAATATCTAAATTTTAATTGAATTTTATGTATTTTTTAATATATTTTAAAAAAAAAAGAATTCAATTACAAATGAATTAAAACTATTATTTTTAAATATTAAAATTCATTTCTAAATAAATTAAAATTATTTCTATTGAAACGAAATGAATTGAATTCAAGTGGGCACATGCTCTTTCCAGGATTTATTGCCCACTTTCTTTTTTTTTTTTTTTCATAAAACAAGAACATAAATTGATGTAGTACAACCCACTCATTAGATGAATCAAATGTATAAATTATTCATTTCAAACATTACTTCAATAACTTCGGACCAGACCAGTGATTCATGTTTTCCTTGTTTCTCTTTTGCTTGTTTAGCTAATTGTCTGTGTTTGGAACTTTCAAATTTTATTAAGTAATAAATTATTCTTTTAAATTTTTAAAACCACAAATTAAATCTTTAAACATTAAATATATAATAAATTACTTTTTTAAAGTTCAAAGAAAACCATGAAAACATTAATTCACTTTTAGTCTTAACTTTAAAATAGTTAATGTGTTCTATATATATTATTGAAATCTTATTTTTTCTCTTACAAAACATAAAGCCTAATGTTGATGATGGAATCCGATTCTGATCCAAACTCCAGTCAACGGGGGATTCTTTTGGGATCTCAAGCTGTAATATGGCTCTGAGACAGTTAATGAGCAAAGAAAGCTAAGAAGAAGGGAAGAGCAACATAAAACACATAGCTTTTAACGTAGTTCAGCCAAATCTGGGTGGCACCGGACCTTACATCTACAGTAGTATATTGATCTGAGAATATTTTTTATAAAGTTTCAGTATATCAGCCTTCTTTTTTCTAATGTTCATCTCCTTCCTGTATTTATAAAGGAGATGAGGTTACAATTGTAATTTTATATGTAGTAAATCTATTACATCAAGCATTTAATGCACAAGACTGGACGAATGGACTAAATCCTGTAATTTGGCTATTGCAGATTGTCTCTTGTAGGTAGGTCCCACGTGTTTGTTGGGCAATACATGTGACGATTTTCTATTTAGCGAGCTCTCAGGTCGATGGCCACACCTCGCAAACTAGGTCCTTTGATCTGGGGGAGGAGCTACTATCTTCAGAGTAACGAGGTTGAGCTCGACCTAATTGGGGGCGAGCTCGGGCAGATGAGGTCACTAGCAACGCGAGTCGGGACTTTGGCGCTCTAAGTGACCTACAAATTGAACTCCTTGCCATGCTTGGGTAGGATACTAGCCCATTGAGGACTCTCTAAATTCTTCATATAACATAAGCCTCCTAACTCTTAGCTTGTTTTACGGGCTAGGAGTTGAGACTCTTCGGTAGCCGCTCGGTCAAAGTCTTCACCGAGACTGTTGTTTCATCTGTTCTAGGCCATGCTTCCTATGGCACATGTTTGACGATCATTGTTGAGTCAGCCTTAACCTTTTCTGAGGTAATAAATGATGGTGGTTGGGGAGATTAATCTGGACCCCTCGGTGAGGCCAAACTTAGCTCTATTTAAGGGAGAAGAAATCCTTTCTGTTTTTTCACTGAAGGAAGCATGAAGATTCCATACAAACCTCCATTGCTTCCAGCATTCTGGCTTTCCGCTAGGGTGTGTATGGCCTGTTGCATAGGGAACTCAGAAGATTCGGCTTCTCCGATAATGTGGAAGGATCTCATACGAATCTCGAATTATGTCCTCTCAACTTTGCCATGAGGTTTTTACCCAGTCAGCCAGGCTTCTAGCGCTTCCTGATTTGCTTCCTTCATGAATCAAATGAGGAGCTGAAGGCCCGATAATAAGGAATGATTATGCTATTTCCCTGTCTGTTGATAGAAGTCAAGCTGAGGAAGAGTTTGCTACTGGGGAAGGCATTGGAAGAAAAAATTTGAGGACTTAAGCAGGCTTGCGAGCTCTAATTAACTAAGGTGCGTCCCTTTGCGGCCAACCCTCTGATGGATAAGAACTTTCATCTATGTGGTAGTCCTTCTTCTAGTAGAAAATTAGTTATAGTCTTCCCCTTATATTTTGGCTTTTTTTGATTCGTATTTAGAGCTTTCTGATGTAATTTTACCTTGCTAAGACTTTTTAGAGAATAAGATCTTCTTTTATGTTCTCTACATGCCGTTCTTATTTTCACAATCACATTAGCGTAAGCTTTGGTAATTCGCGATGAAATGTTCAATCAGCAGGTCAGCCAAACCTTCTTGAAGGTAATGAACATGAATGAAATATTCCATGCATGAGCGTCATACAAACAATTCGCATGTGAACTATGCATAATCAAAGAGTTGCACACAAGCTGCAAATGCTTAGTCACATGCTAGCTACGATCCGGGCGATCTCGTGTCTGAATAAAAGAATGAGTGATCTCATTCTCAAATAAGAGAATTAGCCAATCTTATGATGGGGGTGATCTTGTGCCCAAATAAGAGAATGCCATTTAGGCGAATCACTGGGAGTCTTCAAGAGTCGAGGCTTTTTGAAGTCCTCCTTATCCCTTTACATTGTGAAAATCTTGTCTTGGGCCTTCGACAGGATGCTATAGGTGTTATGGCAACTTGGATATGGAGATCGCTCATCTTTACCCTTCTTAGCGAATTGGAAATTGAGACTGTCATTCTCATCTCCATGGTTACTCCTTTTCTTTTTTTGAATCGGGTTACTCACCTCGGACTTCTGCGGACTAAGAATCTCCTCCCATCTGATTTGCTTCGCAGCTCGCTCGTAAAATTCACCCAGGTTGGCAATTGGGGACTTATGCAAACTTTTAAATAGCTTTCTATCTCTTTGAAGTCCTATTGAAACGACAGTCAGGATGGCCTCATCTGAGGGCTTCTCCATATTGTTAACCTCACGCCTAAAGCGAGCAATATAGTCTTTTAGTGTTTCATGCTTTTCCTAGAAGATTGTAGCGAGATGGCACGGGGGCACGAGCTGCTTCTTTAGCACCTTTTATTAGTCCACAAACTTCTCTTAGCACTTCTCTTAACTGCCAATGCTGCAAACCAGGAGACTTCTGAATCACGCTCGAGGAATGTCCTCCAATGTAGCGGGAAAGATGCGGCACTTGACTAAGGAATTGGAAGTTTAGAGGTCCATTTGGATGTTGAATAGGTCCAGATGGTCATGCGGGTCACTATCTCCATCATATAGTGAAATGGTTGGAACCTTAAGTTTATGAGGGAGAGGTTCCTCCTCGATTTCCCTGGAGAAGGGAGTCCGTTCCCTGAAGCGACCTCGGTCACTTCGAGCTTGAGAGTGCTCCCCCAAATGCTTCACTCTTTGAAGGAGGTTTTCTACCAAAACATCTAAGCCCCCTAACCATTGGCTAGAAACTTGGTAGCTTGTTTCACTTTTCTGGCCATGCGGATGGTGACTTGAAGTTTGCTCTTGATCGACTTCACTAGAATGTTTAGCCCCTTACTGCCGAGGGGTGGGTTTGGGCGTAATAGTCTCAACTCGTTCTTGTACATTCCAAGCTTGTGCTTGCACCAACATCGTGACCATTTTAGTGAGTTCTCCCATCATGTTTTTAAGCTTCTCTTGACATTGGAGTCAGGCTTGTATTCCATCGATGCCATTGACAATGGCATCTAGTTGAACAAAGTCAGCTTAGGGGAAGCCAGTAGTTGCACCGATGACGGGAGTGGTGGAGGAATCTATCATCGAGACATGACCTTCTGGAGGGTTAAACAATGCATTTGAAGCTCTAGTAGCTCTTCCCTTAGCCATTATAGCAAGAAATGGATCAGAACAGATGAGATCCCCACAGACGGCATCAAAATGTTGACGGTGGAATCCAATTCTGATCCAAACTCTAGCCAATGGGGGATTCTTTTAGGATCTCAAGCTGTAATCTGGTTCTGAGATAGTTAATAAGCAAAGGAAGCTAAGAAGAAGGGAAAAGCAACACAAAACACACAGCTTTTAATGTGGTTCGGCTAAATCTAGGTGACACCAAACCCTACATCCACGGTAGTATATTGATATGAGAATATTTTTATAGAGTTTTAGTACATTAGCCTTCTTTTTTTCTAACGTTCATCTCCTTCCTGTATTTATAGAGGAGAGGAGGTTACAATTGTAATTTTATATGCAGTAAATCTATTACATTAGGCATTTAATGCACAAGATTGGACGAATGGACTAAATCTTGTAATTCGACTATTGTAGATTATCTCTTGCAGGTAGGCCTCATGTGTCTGCTGGGCAATACATGTGATGGTTTTCTATTTAGTGAGCTCTCAGGTCACTGGCTACGCTTCGCAAACTAGGTCCTTCGATCCGAGGGAGGAGCTACTATCTTCAAAGTAACGAGGTTGAGCTCGACCTAGCTGGGGGCAAGCTCGGGCAGATAAGATCGCTAGCGACGCGAGTTGGGATTTCGGTGCTCTAAGCGACCTGTGAGTTGAACTCCTTACCGTGCTTGGGCAGGATGCTAGCCTATTGAGGACGCTTCGAATTCTTCATATAGCACCTACATTATTAGTTCTAATTATTCTTCGAAAGTAAATTAAAAAATTTATATTTTGATGAAGAAATAAGACATTTAATTTCAACTTTCATATCTTATAGGTGAAAAAATAAATTTCTTAATAAAGTATATGTAGCACATTTGCAAATTTAGAGTAAAAATTAATAACTATTCTTTAAACTTTAAGGAGATAATTTCTAATTTTTTTTAAGTTCAAAAGTGTAATTTATATGTTTTTAAATTTTAAGAAGATAATTTATACTTTAAGGTGTAAAGTTTATTTTTACTTTTATTTTTAAATTAGTTTTGGACAAATCTTAGACTAATTATAGGTGGTTGGCTAAGGGGTTTTTGTGAGTTGCACTGGCGCATAAAATGAAAAGCCCACTTAAGTGTTTTCTTTTTAATAAAATTAACAAGTTCGCCTTTAAAATTATATGTCATTAATAAAATGATATCTGAATTATGAAAGTGGTTATAATAATTTCTGGATGATGCTCGATTCATATAATTTTATCCACCCATTAATTCAAGATGAAATTATATGTATATAGAGATAAAATTGTATAGATGGAATATTATTCCGAGATTATTATAACTATTTTTATAATTAAAAAATAATTTTATCAATGTCTTATAATTTTAGGGATGAAAAGTATTAATTTTATCTTTTTTTGTGCTAATAATTCCTAGAAATATATTATCTAGTATGCTACATCATGCGTCAAGATAAAATTAAAAATTAGTATGCATATTATTTTGTATTCAATTTTTTATGCATATCATTTTACAATGTATTTAGTATAATTTATAAAGTATGTGTAAAAATTTCTATACTATGAGCTAAGCATAATTTAATTTACTTTGACATCAATCATCTATATTTCTACTTATGAAAATCTTTTTTTATTTTTTGCAAACATACTGATCCCTTTCAAAGATTTTTTGAATTATATTTTTTTAATATTGATGACAAGAAGGTTTTGATTTAAACCCTCCAATAAATTATCTGAAGAGTTATTTTTTTACATGTTCTTGAGAACTCTTGCCACATTGATAAAAAAAATTATACTTTTCATAATTTTTATATAAAAATAAAAAAAATATGCTAATTTGAATGATGAAGTTACAACTTTTAAATCTATATACACTTACAATTTTTATAACTTTTATATTAAATTTACATAGAAAATCAAAATTTTCAAATAATATGGAAATATAACCCCTTTGTAAATCGTAAACATAAAAAACACGCTTAGTGGCTTAAACCTTTCTTAGAAATTGTAACATGGTATAATTAATATTTTTCAAGGGAGAAGTAACAGCTCTGAAGTTTAATGTTACGTGTATAAAAGTACCAATCATAAATTTTCGATGATTGGCTAAATGTTGGGAAAAAATTCAATTGTAGGGAGAGTTGTTTTATCCTTAATTCTCATCGTCAGGCAAATGCTTAATATCTTGCAAATGTAGAATAAGGACAATTCTATGATACAAATGCCATTTTTTTTATGTATGTGATACAACAAAAATCTGGGCCATTCATTTGTTACCACAAGAATTGAAGACAACCTAAAACCTGATGAGTGTTGTTGTGTTGTTTTGTTCAGATGCCCCTTTGTATTAGATAATAAATTCTTCCATCATCTTCTTTTATTTAATCTTTCATTTTTGCTCAGTGTGTTTGGTTGCTAAGAAAATTCAACATAAAAAAAAGTTCGCAAAATAAAAATTATTCTATTTTTGAATTTCAAAGTTAGAAAATTACAAAACTGGAAAAAATCACAACCTAACAAGAAAAAGGTGTATAATTTTTTTTTTTACTAAAACCGATTCAAAAACATTTTTTAATATTTCAAGATAGTTTTAATTAGGTAATTGAATTAAAGAGAAGGTTGATATAATTTTACTATAGGTTAGAGGCCAAAATATTTTTCTCACTTATTAATTATTTTAAAAATAAATAAATTATTTAATATTATTTAAAAAAAATTATATACTATTTATTTTAAAATTAAATAACTATTTAAGGTCTAAATTTTATTTCTTCTCAAGCTATAATCTTCTTGGTCGAAGGAACTAGGGATTTTGTAATAAATAAGATTTCTATTATACTAACATGGAAAGTGATCCACAAACGTATAAAAGAGACAATAACTTCTTGAGATTTTACTTTTTGAAAAAAAAGCCATGAATGATGAAATGGATTCAATATTGCCCAACAATACTTAGATCTTAGTTGATTTGCCTCAAAGGTCAAAGCCTATTGGGTGTAAGTGGGTTTTTAGAAGAAACTTAATACAGATGGCTTACTCCAAACTTTTAAGGCAAGGTTACTAGTCAAGGGGTTCAAACAAGAATAAAGTCTGGACTATTTTGATATCTATGGACCAGTGGCTAGAATGACTTCCATTAGGATTCTCATAGTATTAGCATTTATTTATAAGTTTCATGTGCACTAAATGGATGTTAAAACAACTTTTCTAAATGGAGATTTTAATAAAGAAGTTTACATAGAATAACTAGAAGGTTATGTGCTACCTGGAAATGAAAGAAAAGTCTATAAGTTGGTTAAGTTCTTATATGGCTTAAAATAGGCGCCTAAACAATGGCATGAGAAGTTTGACTTGGTGGTTTTATCAAATAGATTTTTACATAATAGTGCAAACAAGTGTATATACTCAAAATTTACTAAGGATTATGGCATAATTATCTATCTCTATATAGACGATATGCTTATAATCAGGACGAACTTAGAAGGTTTTTGTCAAATCAAGTAGTATCTTGCTTCTAAGGTTAAAATGAAGGACTTGAATGAAATAGATACTATCTTAAGAATAAAAGTGTATAAGCATAAAGATGGCTTTACACTAAGGTAAGAGCACTACATTAAGAAGTTGTTGGAGAAATTTAAACATCTTAGTGTTATGAATTCCAATACACCCTATGATTCTAATTTTAAATTAAAGGAAAACATAAGGAGACTAGTAGCACAATTAGATTATGTTAGTGCTATTGAAAGCTTGATATATGCTATGCATTGTACTAGATCAGATATAGCTTTTGTTGTGTGCAAGCTATCGAGATTTACAAGTAAACCTAGTACTGATCACTGGAAAGCTATAAAAAGAATTTAAGTTATCTCAAGAAAACCATAAATTTGGGGTTACATTATAATGGTTATCCCACTATACTAGAAGATTACTTTGATGCTAGTTAGATTACAAATCTTAGTGATAATAAATCCACTTCAAGATAGATTTTCACCATAGGTGGTGGAGCCACAAGCTGGGCCTCTAAGAAACAAATGTGTATCTCACATTCTACAATAGAAGTTAAGTTTATAGCTTTATTAGCTGCTAGTAAAGAAGTGTAGTGGATAAGGAATTTGTTATTAGATATAGAGTTGTGGCAATAGCCAATGATAGCCATTTCGATCTTCTATGATTATGATTCAATCATGTCTTGAGCAAATAATAAGATTTATAATGAAAAGTCCAGACATATAAGCTTGAGCCATGAGCTTATGATCGCAATTATTAGGATATGGTATAATTACCATGACATACGTAAAGTTCAATAGTAATTTAGCAGACCCACTAACAAAAGTTTGTGAAGGGAAAGGATAAAAGCCTTCACTGCTAAGATGGGACTGAAACCTATAGTCATTAAATGATGGGAACCCAATCTTATTCTAGTAGAATACTGGTTTCAAGGTTTAATGGGGAAAACAAGTTATTTAATGTCTAAAACACTAAGAAATATGATTTAGTGTTATAGGAGGATGAGCTAAGAAGCTCTTAATGGATTGATAATTCTATTATCGAAGGTTTCTACCTATATGAATATAGGAGTGGTGTTGTTTTGATCAAGAGTTTTAGAGGTTTTACTCTTGTAAATATTCATGAAAGTCAGGATGAGCACATGGCCATAAAAGTACTAAAGAAATTGAATCTCTTAAACTTGATTTGGGTATGATTATATGTGTGCTCTTCCGACTCTAACAATAAGAGTATAGGTTTAATTGATTAAACACCTATTACTTCGTTGGAACCTTGAAAAATTACACTAATAGATGGTTTAATCCTAATGACACTTTCTTTTATGAATAAATTGTACAACTTAGAAAAGCTTGTAAATTAGTGGGGGAATGTCATATAATTTACAACTTTGAAAGTTGTGTTGGTTCATCCAGTGAACAAACTTTAAAGAAGTTCATGTATATGTATTAATAACTAAAGGGTGGGTGCATATTCATTGATTCTAATGAATAAAAGGATGAATGTACATCTTATATTCAATGAACAAAGGGATGAGTTCATCTATTTGTGCTTAATGAACAAAAGATTTTGAATGCACTTATATATTAAAGAGGTTCTCCTACTAAGTATAAATAGACCTCCATATGACTTTGTGAAATATGGTTGAGAATAGTATGTTATAAGTTTAAAATATCTCAAGTTATAAGAGTGTTAAGGAATTTCCTGATATTACTAATTAAGAAATTCACAAAAGCTTCATTATATCCTAGGATAGTATCGTCATTAACCCTTTAGAAACTACGCATGGGGATGAATATCTCTCTAAAGATAGCGATCTAGTCATGCCTTGAAGCATCTTATCATGTAATAATCTTGATCATCAATAACATTGTTTATAACATGTATTATTTGTTTTGTTAATAACAAATATTTTGAATGTGCTAAATGTGTTGAATTTTAGTAATTTTATCTTGAAATGCTTAATGAAAACTTAGTTTAGAACTAGAATCACTCAGTATAAAGGTTAGGATTTATTTAAATTTAGGTCAAGATTTTAGTTAATTTTAAGAAGTATTTTGCCTTAAGGATTTGCATCAAGAATTTGGAACTTTTCTTTAAAAGTATTTCTCCATGTCCCTAAATGATTTATCAAAGTTTTACACTCATTATTATCATATAATCTTTCCTATTAACAACCTTCTAGATGGAAGTTTTATGGTTTTGTTTCTTGAAGCAGAGAGTTTAATATATCCCTGGCAAGGCCATAATTTTGCTCATTTCTAATAAATATGTTGTGTAATACTACGTTTCTATTGCTTACTATGAAATGAATTTGAATAAAAAAAACCATTCTCATACAAGTTTAAAATTGCTAGATTTGCTTGTCTTTTATTTTATTTAAATAGAATGTGGCAGTGGCTTGAAAATGTCTATGACTCATCTTATTGATATCATAAGAATAACTAAAGAATACTCTTCTAATTTAGATCATCTCAATTTTGGGCATACTTTAAGTCAATTGTTGCTCTGAATGACTTTCTGCAATTTGGGTGGGAACTCTAGCAGATGCTTATGGCATTGTTATGCTTCCTATTGACAACAAGTTAAGATCTTAAACAAAATTTTGCATTCATAAAGGAATTCATTAACTTTGATGGTAGAGCCAGCCCTGCTTTTGCAGCTAGGGTGAGTTGTATTGAAAAAATATTTACTTTTTCATTATTTGCCTTAAATAATTTTGTGGTTAAAATCTTTTCAGCTTTATATGCCACATATTCACACAGTAGTAGCATATTTTCATTGATCCTTTTGTAGGCTTTACTGCTTTCCCTTTCTAAGAAGATTTCCAAGAAGAAAGTATAAGATTTCACTTGGAACTAGAATATTATAGGTCCTTGGTGTGTTCTAATGAACCCCAAATCATTAAAGAGAGGGCTGAGGAAAAAATCCTCTACTTGTTTTCTAGCTGGTTAGTTTTAGTCAACTTAATTTCCTATCCTTTAACTTATTATTAATCTTGAAGATGAATTCAAGTTGATTGTTTTTTGTTTTGCTTTTTAAGTTACATTGTCAAACAAAGGGTGAAGAAATCTGGCCCAAAATTTCTCACATCCCCAACATCAATATCAGTGGTTTTGATCTCCATGTTTTGCATGCCTGATTCTCATTCACAAACCAGAAAGGTACTTTATTGTTATTAGCTATTTTGAAGCTCTAAACATTTTCATATTATAGTTATATATTCAAATAATAGTTTTCTTATTTATAAATTATACTTGCATGAAACTACTAGTTCAAAATGATGGTTCGCATTAACTTGTGTTCCCATCTTGCATAATGATAAGGCAGCTAATCAACAAGTGATAAAGAAGCCCAGAAATTGATTGTGGAAGCTTATTCAATCCTTTCTATATGTGTAAAAGGTTATCTTTCTAAATGCTTTTTGTTTAATTTTGATTTGTCATGCTACATGCCTATATTCATTTTAAGGTGTGTAGCATTTGACTATTTCAAATAACATATTGAACAAAGCTATTAAAAATGCAAACATATATAGTACTCTCTATGAAATACATTTGTCAGGTCCCAAAAAGAAATAAAAATTGGTGGGTAAAAACTTAAAGTTTAATGCGTGAAATTCAATTAAATGTGGATCTTGCCCTTATCTCATTGGAGATTGGTATACAACTTTGTTTATTTAAACTAGTTCTGAATATTAAAAGTAGAATTGATAATCAATGATGTAAATAGGCAGATATCAAGAATTAATGTAAGTAACAGAATAAGAAAGTTAAAAGAGATTGAAACATAGCTTTTTAAAATGGTTCAACTTGAATTGAAACTGCAATTCAAGTCTACTCCACTTGATCT
>JANHAO010019523.1:0-13185 GCA_026873985.1 Saraca asoca
TCGAAATTCCCTTTCGCGGCCAGATCTGCGCAGAAATGAATTTGGGGACGATATAAGGGTTTTCAAAATTCCAACGGAAATTTTCCATTGGAATTCAATAAATAATTAAAACGCGTTGTATCACTTAAGAGTTCCAACGGAAATTCTAACGGTTCTTTCCGTTGGAATTCATCAAAGAATGAAAACGCGTCGTATTACTTAAGCCTGTTTTGATTATTCCAACGGACAATTTTCGTTGGAAGTTTCCAACGGATTTTACAAGGGATAGACAATTCCGTTGGAATATTCCCTCTTTCCGTCGAATTATTACAATGGACTGTTAGTCCGTAGGACAATCCGTTAGAAACTTCCAATGGAACATATTCCGTATGAATTTCCGTTGGAATATTCCAACGGATTTAATCCGTTGGAATATCGGCATTTTCTTGTAGTGTTTTAGTCATCACTAAAAGCTTACCTATTATGACGACGAAAAAGTCGTCATTGAAAGGTCCCTTCTGTGATGACTTTTTGGTCGTCACAATAGGTAAGCCTTTTGTGATGACTTTTAGTCGTCATTGGAAGCTTACCTATTGTGACAATGAAAAAGTCGTCATTGAAGGGTACCTATTGTGACGACTTTTTCGTCGTCATTAAAAGTTGACCTTTTGGGACAACTTTTAGTCGTCACTGAAAGATTACCTATTGTGACGACGAAAATGTCGTCACTAAAAGTCATCCTATTGTGATGACTTTTTAGTCGTCACTGAAAGTCGTCACTAAACGTATACTTATTGTGACTACTAAAAAAGGTCGTCACTAAAAGGTGACCTATTATGACGACTTTTTGTGTCGTTATTGAAAGCTGCCCCTTTCAGTGACGATCTAAAAAGTCGTCACAGTAGCCGTCACTGAAAAGTCATCACAAAAAATCAAATTTCTTGTAGTGTACCTAGCAGTGAGAAAAATTATGTATAACAAGGATAACAATTATAAAAAAATATTGAAAAAATAACTAATTGGTGATAATTAATTTTGAAAAATTAATTGTAAATAAAATTATTTTATGTTTGATAACAATATCTTCATATTCAAATCATAAAAAAATAAAATTTAGTTTATTCGAAATTATATTTTTATTCAAAATAATATATGAATTTATTTATAAATGAATTGGATTTTAAAAAGAATGGTATGTAAAAATTAATAGGACTACAGTTGATTTTGGAAAAAAAAATAGACAAAAATTATGATATAACAAAAGTTTATAAAAATTTAATGCTCAGTCCACACTTAAACTAATTTCTTGGAATGTAAAAAAATAAACTAAGTTAATTTCCAAAAATTTTATAAATTATGTTTTCTAAATTATTTTTTATTATTAATTAATTTTGGGATTTTTTTGTGTTTAATGTTTATTACATTTTAGTATTCACTATTTGTCCACAATAATCAAGATAATCATGTACTATTACAGACATAATATACTCACAAAATATTCTTTTTTTAATAAAACCAGTTATTATTGTTAATATCTCATTATTAATTTTGGTTGATTTATTTCATGAATAAATTTTGTATGACAAACCCGCGGCACGAGTGGAAGGATAATTGATATTTAACCGATAAAGCTTCTCATTAGTTGGAAAATAGTTTTTAAATAAACGACAGTCCATGGCCACATGTCCCTTTTACATATCTCAGGATCTTCTTACTACTAGTAGATGAGAATGCCCAGGGGCTTCCATTTATCTACTGATTAGATCAACTTCGTATATAAACAATTTCTGGTCTTGTGTTACATAATTTGCTTAAATAGTGTAGGATTCACAGGATTTTCTTTAGCTTCTTTCATTAACTTTGTTAAGTCTTCAGCCTTGTGTCCATTAGTCTTCATCTGGTTCATCAATGCAAGACCCTTAGTGAAGTATATATTCATTGATGGTTTCTTTATTATCCACCTGTAGTGATTCGAACTGTCGTATGTGGATCTGCAATCTCACCGCAACATATTTCTAGAATTTCCAAGATTTCTTGGATGTTATAGCACTGGCAATCTTCTAAAAAGTGGAGCCATCCACTCTCATATGAATAAACTATAAGCCTTACTGGCTTTCCTTTCATTTTGCAAGACGCACCTTCTGAGCTTCTGTAACATTTTCACCGATCTCACCAACACTATTAGTCACCAACTCCAACACCTTTTGATTCTCAAATATGACCTTCATCTGTATATTCCATCTATCAAAATTTTTGCCGTCTAGAATATGGAAGGATATGTGAAGAGAGCTGGCTGAAGTAGCCATGATCAAACATAATGATATGTATGGGAATTAGGAAGAAAAGGAAAGAGAAAACAAGAAGAGAAAATGGAAGACAAGAAAACAGAATAGAATAGATAACTAAATCATGACTTCCCTTCTCATTGTTTGACATATTTAGAAAGTCCTTCAAAATTTTTTAAATTAAAATAACATAAAATATAATATCAAGAAATTTTAAAATGTTTTAAAAATTGATTATAAGTTTTCAATCCTTTTCCCTTCCTAATCAAAATTTTCAAATAAAAAAAAAAGATTATAACATAATCTTCTTTTCCAATTTACTCACACAAACCTAGCATTACTCCTGTCGCTAACATGTTGGAACAAGACTTGGCTGTCCTTTGAGAAACTATAGCAGACACATGTTCAGAGAGATAAACAACAGAGAATTGAATAATATTGCAGTGCTCTTCGTTGTCACGTTGCCACACACGCGCGCACCAGTACGCTTCATGTCTTATTTATATTGTTCATAGCATTATGAGGTGGTTTCATAAACAACTTTTTGATAAATTTTTAATTAATTTGAGAGATTTTATTTGATTGATTAGCTGATTTGAGAAATTTTAGTTAGTTGATTACTATTTTAAGTGTTTAATAAATAATTGTTTGAATTAACTTTTTTATCCTAAAAAAGCTAAGACAAAAACCCTCTTTTGTTCTTGACATATGCATTTTTTTTTTCAATTTCGTCCTCCACTTGTCAATTTCCTCCTCCATAGAACAACATTAGTCCAATGTCAGTTCTTCCATTCATTTGCTGTTATGGTACGTTGATGTGCAATTTTAGAAGCAGACTTGGCCAGCCTACATGGAAGGGAAATGATTATTTGTCAAATAGAAACTTATATTTAAGAAAAAAAAACATTAAAAATATAACATGAAATCCTAAAATGAAATTCATTGGACTCATTCTTTACTATTTCTCACCTCTGTGCAACGAAGCTTCTTTCTCCATTGAGTTGAAGCTTCTTTGTCCATTGATTTCATATCTGTGCAGCCAAAGCTTTTTTCTCTATTGATTTCATTGTTCTCTCATATCTACGTCATCAAAGCCTTCTTAGTTGTTTCTCATCTTTGCACCTCAAAGCTTCTTTCTCATTTGATTTCATTGTTCTCACATACCTGTGTGGTCAAAGTTTTTTTCCCCATCGATTTTGTTAATCTGTTACATCTACAGCTATTGAATTTTGCATCTCCATTAGTGGCTCTTCTATTGCTATCTCAAGCAATTTTTGTAATTATTTTTGTTGTGAAGTAGTGAGAGCTGTAATGTTGGGGTTTTATGTGAAGTGTATTTTAATTGTTTAGTAAAGGGTTTTAATGAAATGTGTTATAAACAAAGCTTGCTAGAATGTAAAAGCTTTGTCTTCTGTAATGAATCAATATAAATAGAAGCAGATTGTTTATATGCAATATGTTTTTAACTGTTAGGTTTTTAGTAAGGGGTTTTGGCAATATAACTTATTTCTTATTATGTAAACAAAATCAGATTGTTTATATGCAATATGTTTAGCTCATTTTTCTTCCACCAATTCTAGAACAAATAAATTTCATTTGATTTTATTGCAATTTAACATAAGTAATATTTATTGTTTGAGTTAATATTCATTTTGAAACAAATTATTTGAGTTAACATTAATTTTTCTTTTACAATTTTTGCAATACATAAGTAGAAGATTAGAGATTGAAAACATAAAATAAAAAGTTAAGAACATAAACAAAATATAAGCTTCATATAAAACAAAATGAGAGTTATAGGTCCAATATCCCAAAGTAAACTTCACTAAAGTCATGAGTTCACCAACTGACTTTTTACAAAAATAAATACACCATTAATTCCTATACAAACCACACTCACCAACAAACTTAAATATCTTGTCCCATATCTCATATAGCTATATTCAAAAAAACATCCAAAAAAAAGAGCAGCAACTCATTTCTTTTGTTTAGTTGTGTTGTTTGCATGTTTACACCCTCGTAACATGTTTTAGAATTCCCAAGATTTCTTAGATTCTTATGAACCAACTACAAATTTAACAAATCTGCTCTTCACTTTTTGGTTGGTTGCTGCTAATGTCTCTCAGCTAATGCATTGTTGACCTTTTCAAGTATATTGCTTTGGCTCAAGCCTAGCTAGTAGCCTTGTTTTCTTGCTTGTGTGGCTTTTTGGGTTAGGTTGGCTTGATGGCCTATGTGTGATGCCAACATATGGGGTCCAACTTGATGTATTTCCCTGTTATCCAAAGGATTTGTCACATAAGTGAATAGAAAATACAAATAAAAAATTGTTAATGCAACAAGATTCCAAACAAAATCTACATATACCTTCCTTTTTATATTGGATGTGGAGCCACTAGTTTAACTGTTTTGAGCCCTTAATGTTTTAGTAGCTCCAGATTTAGCAATAACATTTCCTTTATTTCCCTTGTTTCCTCCAAATGTAGTAGTAGCCTCACATTTTTCATTTCTTCTAGGAGCAACAGCCTCGGAGCCTCCATTCCTTGTAGATGTAGTAGGATGTTGAGAACTACCATTCCCTCTAGATGTAGGAGCAATATGGTCTTTGGTAGATGGTCCCTTATCGTTTCTCTTGTTATGCCCTTTTATCTTACACTTGCTACAATTAGGAATCAATCTCCTTTTAAGCTTACCATCTCCATTGTAAGCGATTTCTTTCTCTATAGAATCCTTTCTTCTTTACTTGTTTGGTCTCCCTGCTAGCCTCTTGATGTTTGGGGGTTGAACTGGTTCCATTCCAATGTCTGGCCACAAGTTAGGACCATTGATTGGCTGAATTAAAGGCTCATATGCCTTAGCAAAGGTATCTAATCTTAAGTACTCATGTACATAGTCTTTTGGTCTTTTATCTCCCCATCCTAGTGCAATAATTGCATAAATATAAGGCACTCCAGTCAAATCCCATTGTCCACAGCTGCATGCATTTTCCTTTAGATTTACTATATACTTCTGTTGTTTGCATTCTACCTTGAATTTTAACTTATATGGATCTTCTATCCAAGTTGGTAACCATTTCTCACTTTCCTTCTTTGTCGTCTCCAATTTGTCATGAATAAGGCATAATAAACCCTTGCTCTTTGATATTAGTGCTCTCAGGTCTTTTATTTTACCAACAATGTACAACATGATCTCTTTTAGCATTGCAATTATTGGCTTACCCTTATGCTTGACTATCTTGCTATTAAATTGCTTGCACATGTTGTTTATGATAATTTGGCTCTTTGTAACTATACTAAATGCAGTTCTTGTCCACACTTTTGGGTCAAACTTGGCCAAATGTTGTCAAGCCTTGTCATTAATTATTTTAGCTTTTGCATTCTAGCATTGAAGTTTACCATAGTTGTTGCCTAGGCATAACCAAGCATATGATCTCTCAGCTTTACACCTTAAACTTCTTAGCATAGTTTGTGTACATATACCTCACACAAAATATGTATTTTGATCCTAGAAACATCTTAGCAATTGTTAGAATTAGAGCTTAAAAAAATTAGATAAGGTTAGCATAAGGTAAATGATGTATCAAATTGGATAAATAAGTTATTGATATATACACACATTACCTTTTGTTGTTCACTCATGAAACTAAATCTCTTATTAGAAAATGACTCTAAATCTTCCATAAGTCTAGTTAGGAATCATGTCCAAGTCTCTCTAGTTTCTAAATCAACTACTGCTATGGCAATAGGATAGAAACCATTATTTCTATCTTGACTAGTTGTAACTAGTAGCACTCTATAATAACCTTTTAGGTGGCATCCATCAAGGCTAATCATTGGCCTACACTTAGCTACAAATCCATGTTTCAATGCATCCAAACATATAAAAATCTGACTAAATTTTAGGGCCACTTCTAGGCTTGGCCTATTAACACCTAGCTAAATGGTGTGCCACTATTTGAAGTCCTTAACTCATGACAATAGTTCCAAATTTTAGCATATTGGTTCTTTTCATCCCTTTCCATGATGTTTCTCGATATTTCTAATGCTCTATGAGCCTTAGCAGTAATGATTATCAAAGTGTACTCCTATCTACAATAATTTAATATATCATTAAGTGTTAGGTTGGATTTGTTCTTAGAAAAGACACAAGCTTTTCTTCTATTCATTTGGAGCTAGCTTGCTTCCCTTGGTTGTCCTATAACAAGTGTGCTTAGTACGACATTTTTTCACTTGGAATAATTATATATTTTCAGCCAAAAAATAGAAGACAACAAAAGGACATGGTTCCAGACATTTAGCTCAACACCTTACAAGATCATTCTTTGCTAAGTACACAGACTTCCCTTTATATACAACATAATCTTTTATAGCTTGTTTGAATATATTCAAATTAGGGAAGACTTGACCAATCTCAAAGTGAACATTTCCAAAAGTAGCTTTCTTATTGAATTTTGGCCAAGCAATTTTCTTCTTGGCTTTATTTCTCTTTTTTTCTACCATCCTGGTTATTATCATCACTAAATGATTCATCCAAACTGTAGAGTTCTTCATACTCATAATAAAATTCATCTTCTTAAACTTCACCATCCCTAACTCCAGCTAGAAAATCATTTTCAACTTTAAAATTTTGAACTACAACTTGAGACTTACTAATATTAGCCAAAGAAAATTCTACATTTGCACCCACATTAGCATTGTCACCGACCTTGCACTTTTGTTTCTTAGCAAGCTTCTTATTCCTAGTATTGTTGTCAACTTTTGCTTAAGTGTATATGTCAAATAGTTCATCATCATCATCACCAATAGTATCACATATAAGGTATTTATAAGGTACATCTTCACCACTATCATAATCTTCTGAAGACTAGTCAATATCATTAGCCTCCTCCATAACCCCTAATTGCTCTCTAATAAAATAGTCATAGTGTACACCTTTTCCATCAATTCCATTTGAACTCACAGTACCTCCCTTTGGTAAATCAACACTACTTTCCATCACTTCAACATGTATATCATTATCCTAATCCACATCACCCGCCAAACTTGCATCATCTTCTTTCACTATTACATTAACCCCTTCACCAAAGTCCATAGGCATCTTAGTAAGCCCTCCAATATTCCTTCCATTGTGCATGTTCATTTTGAATTTATTGCTTATGCAACCAAAAAATAAATATGCAATTTGGTAATAAAAACACCCACATTTAAAGAACTAAATCATAAGAATAAATTATTAATATCCAGTTACTACAATAAAAAATCAATAACTACATTGAAATAGTAAAAATTTTGCCTTTGTCTCGGCTAAGATTAAGACTAATCTACAAGAGTATGAGTGAATATGTACACATAGTTTTGTAAAATTGATTGACAAAACTCCACATGTTGAGCAATGTGTACAGTAGCTTCTGTATATATAAGTTAAATTATATAAAGCCTATTATATAGCAACATGTGTGTAATAATAAGCTTTTATATAGGCCAAGATTATATATGCTTTTATATAGCAACGCGTATAGTAGCTTGTTCTAGTAACTATTAACAAATTGGCTTGTAATTATTTCCTTCAAGTTGAATTCCAAACAGTCTTTTCTCATCATACAAGTTCTTCTACCTACGTTGGTTGCTCAATTTGTATGATGTAATGATAATAATTATCAATCTTCTGCTAACTACTGACTTATTGGCCTATAATTATTTCCTTCATGTTGAATTTCAAACTTTCTTTTCTCATCAAACAGGTTTTTCTTATCTACAAGGTACTTGATAGAGTAAAAATTTAACAGTTTTTAACATTTATGTCTTATTTTCAAAGGTTCAATTTTAGCAATTCAAGCTTTTCAACATTCTGTGACTAAATTATTTGATTTACATTGTGTATACATAAAGGCACAAGATTGTTCCTTTAAAGACTCTCTTAACTTAATTCTAATTTTAACCCTTTCTCCCCTAAGCATTTAGCCATTCATCTTATATTGAAATATGATATGAGATGATAAACACCCTCCACATGCCATATCACTTAATCTTGTACACCATAACCTTGCATTAGCCACTATTGAACTATATAGTTGTTGGTACTTGGTAAAGTTACATTGAGCCTTGATAACCTTTTCAAATGCTATAAGGTTGTTACTAAAGAGGAAGTTTGTCTCGTAAAGACTATTTAGACAATAAAAGATAGTAGAAACTTGAAAGTAAATCCAACAATTAAAAATTCAGGCAAATTTTTGTTTGCAAACTAATATAATAAGAGGAAAGAAATCAGGATATTTACCAAACGTTGATTCCAAGTGTATCAAGGAGCATAAAAATTTACAACCCAAATCAAATACCTAGCAAAAATTTATTGAGAAGTATTGCCTAGATCATAAATGCTTGAAGTTTTAACAAAATAACCACATTGTAACCTAAAAAATGGCTGCAAAAGCAACAATGAACAAAACCCCAAAAAATTGAACTTTAAAGTCATAAAAAATAATGAACCGTGGAGAGATACCTTAATCAAATCAAATGCAAGTATCAATTGCCCTCAAGCCTCCTCCGAATGAGAATCGCATTTGAAGAAATTTGTTGGCAGCTTGAATTTTAAATCTTGAACCTATTCTTTATTAAAAATTGAGGAATGGCATCATTTCACATATTCAAAGCCTTCCAATTATTCACACTTAAAACACAATGTCCAACTAGGCAAATTGTGTTGCCAATTTAGTTTTTAACATCACACATCAGCATTTCATAATAGCAAATGGATGGAAAGATGACATTAGATTAATTTCATTCTACCAAGGACGAAATAGGACGAAATTAAGAACACTTATCTGTGGAGGATGAAATTGAAAAAAAAAAAGTATTTGTCAAGGACAAAAATAAGGTTTTAGTCAATTTCAAAAAGTTAAGCAACTTAACTTTTTCACTTAGTTGTTTGATATTTATGATGTAAAAAGACACCACTATCCCTAATCAATACAATTTTTGACACCCCTACCATTAATAGATAAAAAAACTCTTATAAGAAATATGCATGAAATATATTTTATGATAAACTTTTTTTAATTTATTCATATGCATTAAATATATTATTTGATTATTTTTTACTTTTCTCTTACCATCAACTTATAAGAAATAATAATATGAACAACAACAATAATAACAATTAGTAATAATAATAATAATCTTATTTTTATCTAAAATTATCTATTTTGTATATAAAATTTATAATAAATTATAACTATTTATTTTTGAAAGAAAATATAATAAATAATATATTATAATTAATTATTTCTTAAAAATATAATAAATAATAAATATTTAATTTTAAAGAAAATTAAAAATATAATTATTTATTTCTTAAAGTAAAATCTAATAAATAATAAATTAAATAATTTCTTTAAACAATTGATAAATAATATTTTAAAATATGAAATATTATTAAAATAAAATAATATTCAAATAAATAATAAAATATACTCATGTCCTTATATATCGTTTTACATCTAAACAGCTAATAGCACTATTTTGAAAATCGGACCGGACAGTTTGATCGATTTAACCGTTAATTGTTATACTTTTTGATTCGAATTGACCTAAAAAATTATTTTAGTAGTCGAACCAATTTGAATCGATTCAAACCAAAAAACTGGTCGGAATTATTATTATTATTATTATTATTATTATTATTATTATTATTATTATTATTATTATTATTTTTAGACTTCTTTTTTTTGTTGGGTTGGTCCAATAAGCTTATATATAACCAAAATTTAATATAAAAAAGGAAGAAATTTAACATTTAATTGATTAAAAACTCATTAGTTTACTTAATTTCTTCTCTTTTTTATTTTTTATATAAAATATGTGCTCATATTTATGATATAGGTTTCCTATTATTTTATTTTTTAATAAATTTATATAAATATATATTTATGATATCATCAGTTCAACCATTGGTTTAACTAGTTTAATCAATCAAATCATGACCCGATGATTTTTTTGGTTCACTATTTGATTTAATTTTTAAAATATTGACTAATAGTAAACAACTAATTTTATGAAACATCTTTATATAAATAGCTAATACTATCAGCTGGTCAAATTAACTAATATAATCAGCTATCGATTAATTGCTAATGCAATTAGCTAAGGCTAATGTAATCAATTAATTACCAAATAGGGCTATCTAACTTTAACTAACTATAGCTAACTCAACTAACTATTCAATCACATTAGGTGTGGAAACCAATAGTTGAGATGCAATTGAATTAAGTTAATTATTATTAACTCATTTATTTATTTATAACTCAATTAAAATTTTATATGGATTAAGGATTAATTCATAATTTAGACATAAGATGTGAGAGTCAATCTATCTATTTAACTATTATTATTTTTATATTATTTTGTTATATCATTTTTATTGTTATTATTTTTTGACCGTTATAGCTTCTCTATCCTTGTCACTATTTTGCTGGCAATATTAAAAAATAATTCTTATCATTAAAAATTTTAAAATTAAATTTTGAGTCTTATCTTATAATTTTAATTTATTATTGTTATTATTCAGTGACATAAGTAATTTTTTTATTTTTTTCGTGAGGGACAACCTTTTAAGTGGCATTTCATGTTTGATGTCCTAAAGTACGTCCTATTAATTTATTTAGTTTCATATATTTTACATTTGGTATCCATCTTCATCCACCATTTCATCAAATTGACTCCATATTGCAAAAGTTAAATGTTTTAGGGGTGAAAAAATGAATGGATAACCATGAATTCATTTGATTCATCCATCTTTGAGTTTATCCAAACCCACCCATAATGTTTAATGGGTCAAATAGATGGATGGAATGTTAATTCTTTAATAAAAGAGTCATTAAAAATCCACTTATGAATATTGATTATCTATCTAACTTAATTTGTTATATAAAAATCAAAATACATATTTTTTAAATAAAAAGTATTATATTAAAGTAAATAAAAATAAAAGATAAAATAAAAAATCGCTAGATCTCAACATAGCTACACATGCTCATATACCTGATAATTGTAACCTATATATTTATCTATCTATATTAGCTTTTAGATAAATGTGGGGCCATTATTGATCCTGTCAAATAAGGCCATATTGGATTAATCCATGGATAATCATTTATCTATTTATCTTTATGTTTAGCATTCAATAGCATAACAAAGATGAAATATTTAACATTTTTTTTAGGATAAAAAATGATATATTTAATATTTTGATTTTTATAAAGATACTTGCAATTAGAGATTTTCTAAGAGTCAATTGGTATTGGTTTATGTAATATATTCAACTTTAATTTTCTATTTAAATACTAGTGATCAATTATTTATTTTAACAAATTTTCATTTTTTTTTTAAAATGCCATTCTTGGATAAGTTGTACTTTTTTATTCTAAATGTTTCAAATTTTAAAGAAATGTCAATTTTGGATCACATTTAATTAATTTCATTCTTATACATGTTGTATGTATAACTAGTTTGTATCCTATGCAATGTGATTTAGTTTTATTTGATAGAGATTTATAATAGAAATTTAGATCATAAATTATAATTTATTCAAATATAGGTAAACAATTATTATATTTTTACATATTAGGTGACTATATAATTAGCACAATTATATTCATGTTAATTATGAGAATATACTATTTTTTTTAATTTGATAAAATTATTATATTAATATTTCAAATTAATTAAATTTGTTATTTGAATTTTTTTATCTGTCATACCCTAATCCACGGCACATGACCGATGTAAGAGAATACTGTTAGGAAACCCCCTACAAGCCTGACAATGCATAATAACATTCTAAGACACATAATCACATTAACACAATCAATTATAAACATATCCATTTCTATTGAAAATTTGACAGAATTTCCTCTATTTTTCGAACTTCTAGGCATGAGGCCTACACAACAACCAAGGGCTATATGCCGTATACACAACCTATACAATAATTCAATATCATAGTAGCCCAGACAATACAAAGCTATACCTATTAGGCTTCATCCAAACAAAATACATATATACAACCACTAAACCAATTGCCAATATTACACTATTTATATATCTTTGATCTCTATAGGAAGTGATCTACTCGATTAAGGAGTAGATCTAGGACCAGGATAGGATGGAGGAATTGAAGGAGTATCTTCTGACTTTGAAAAACATTGAAAGAAAGGAGTGAGTTTCATAGAAACTCAGTGAGTAGACAATCCCATAAAAATCAAAACCTTAGTTATAAACCATTTTTGAAACTATGGCGTAAAAATAAACTTACTCGCTTAAACACAAAGATTCCACAATAAGTTTGGAAGTTTTGATCATCAAGAAAGTAAATAATTGAAAATGTAATACTCAATAACATGAAAATAAGTATCAAAATCTGCTACTATGAAACACATATTCATCGTGGCATAAATATGAAAAAAAGTCAATAATCTTTCTGAAATATTTATATCAATGCTCAATTAATTAAAATACTCAACTGAAATCCAAAAGGAAAATCCCCGAAGGTAACCATAACATCATACATCATAAATATCATCTCACCATATATCCATCTGGATACACCGATCGAATATTCATATATCCAACCACCCACCCTTATTACGCCATTACATCAACTATTCACAAGTGCACTTGAGGTTACCAATGAATTTCCAATGGATCTAGGACCTCATCAATACATCATCATGTAATAAAATAGAAATCATCAATGCCCACAATGAAAATGACAATGAAATACATAGTTTTACCACAGTAAATCATTTTTTTTTATACATATATAGCATACAAACATGCTTTCGAAATCACATCAATATATGAGAAAATCCCATTTTCAAAAGGAATCATATAATAAAATTATTTCATACTTTAAATGGGATTTAACA
>JANHAO010019524.1:0-13188 GCA_026873985.1 Saraca asoca
TCTCCTTCCTTCTATTTATAGAGGAGCAGAGGTTACAATTGTAATTTGTCATGCAGTAAATCTATTACATCAAACATTTATTATACAAGATAGAATGGACTGACTAAAATCCTACAAATCAATTTCTATAGATTGCTTTCTGCAAATGGGCCCTATATGTCTACTAGACATGACATATACTTGTCCCCTACTTAGCGAGGTCCTAGTCGGGTGCTACATCTCACAAATTGAAACCTTTAGCCTGGGGGAGCTATTGTCTTCTAAGGCAGCGAGGTCAAGCTCGTTCTCATTGGAGCGAGCTTGTGTAGAGGAGGTCGCTTGTAGCATGAGCTAGAACTTAATGTTTTAAGCGTCTTGGCAAGATGAGGTTTTGCAACACTTAGGGCATTTGCCAGCCCATAAAGTGGGTTTTGAATTTTACCTATAATAGGTAGCAAGCATGAAAATATAACATGATGTTGATTCATGTAAATCAATACAACCAACGAAGTCTGAATCAGAGTAGCCAACTACCTCTAGGCTATTAGTATGCCTATAGGTAAGCATGTAGTATCTAGTACCTCTTAGGTACCAAATTACCTTCTTTGCAGCTTTCTAGTGGTCCATACATAAATTACTTTGAAATCTTCTCAACATTGCAACATCAAATGCAATGTTAGGTCTTGTACAAATCAAAGTATACATTAAGCTTTCAACAACAAAAGCATATAGAATGTTCCACATATGTTCCCTCTCTAAATCATTCTTAGGGCATTGATTCAAACTGAATCTATCCCACTTTAAAATAGGTGCCATACTCGATAAGCAATCCTTTATTCAAAATCTCTCTAAAACCTTATTAATGTAGGTTTCTTGTGATAGACCTAAAGCATAACGATATTTATCCCTATGGATCTTAATGCCAATGACATAAGATGCCTCACCCATATCCTTTCATATCAAAACTTTTAAAGAGAAATTGTTTTACCTCATTTAGTAGCTCTTTATCATTAGTTGCAAGTAAAATATCATCTACATACATCACAGGAAACCAAGTTTTACACCTACTAACCTTCTAGTATATACATTGATCTATGATATTCTCTTCAAAACCAAATGAAGAGATAACATCATGTAATTTTAAATACTACTGATGGGAGGCTTGCTTCAACCCATATATAAACATCTTAAGATTGCAAATCAAATGTTCACCATCACTAAAGAAGAATCCTTATAGTTGTTTCATATAAACCTGTTCCTCTAGATCACTATTGAAGAACATAATTTTCACATCCATTTGATGTAATTCTAAATCAAATTAAGTTATCAATGCTAAAATAATAGAAAAAGAATCTTTCTTTAATATAGGAGAAAAAGCCTCTATGCAATCGATTCCCTCTTGTTGAGTGAATCCATTAGCAATAAGTTTATCCTTATATCTTTCAATATTGCCTAATGAATCCTTCTTGGTTTTAAAGACCTATTTATGTGTAATGGCCTTTGCACTAGTAGGCAATAGAACAAGATCCCAAACTCTATTAGATACCATAGAACTCATCTCATCCCTAATGACATTAAACCATAACTCAGATTCCTTATAACTCATGGTTTGCAAAAACTTTTAAAGGTCATCTTTGGCTTTAACATTGTAGTCAAACTCTTGTAGGTACACAAGGTAATCATTAGGTACTATTGATCTTTTGTCACTCATTGACCTTCTTAATGTTACATCTTCATCCTCCTGGGATTGATGGCATACAACTAGTATTGGATTTAGTAGACTATTATCAATAACTTGTGAAATCTCACTGATTGGTTGTTTAATACACCGTTTGGATTTGAGGGGTGTTACATAGCTCAATTAGTCTATCATTTAAGGTGGAAGTGTGATCACTCCTATTAATCAAGTCATTCTTAAGAAATTTTGCAATTCTTGATTCCAAAAACCTAGTGTATGACATGGACAATAAAACGTATACCTCCTTAGACCTTTTAACATATCCAACAAAATAGCCACTAATAGTCCTTGGGTCCAACTTCTTTTCTTGTGGATTATAGACCTTTAGCTCAGACGAGCATCCCCAAATGTGTAAATTTCACAAACTTAATTTCCAACCTTTCCATAATTCAAAAGGCATTTTTGGAATGGCCTTGGTTGGGACCCTGATTTAATATAAACATAGTCATCTTAAGGGTTTCACTCCATAAGGACTTAGGAAGCTTGGAGCTAGTAAGCATGCTTTGTACCATGCCCAACAAAGTTCAATTTCTTCTTTCTGTCACACCATTTTAGTCCAGAGACCCAGGCATAGTGTGCTGGGCTATTATGCCATGCTCTTGAAGAAACTGGGTACATGGTCTAGGTGCTTGCCCTTGTCCAGTAGACATACCATAATATTCTACACCTCTTTCAAATTTCATGATCTTTATTTACTTACCATACTCTCTCTACCTTTTCTTTAAATATCTTAAAGACATCTAATGCTTCATTCTTATTATGAAATAGGTAGAGGTACATGTATCATGAGTGATCATCTATAAAGGTGATGAAATACCTCTAACCATATATGTCTATATATGGATTGCATATATCTACATATATGATCTCTAACAAATTTGAACCCCTTTTGGCACCTTTCTTTGACTTATTAGTCTGCTTTCCTTTAACGTAGTCTATACAAGTGTCAAAATCTGTGAAATCCAAAGTGCTAAGTATTTGATCATTCACTAACCTTTTAATCATTTCCAAAGATATATGCCCTAGTCTATGATGCCATAATATAGAGGAATTTTTATTCATAGTATTTCTTTTAATACCAACATTTAACATAAAAGGGGTATTATCTTGCAAGTTAATTTGAAAAAGATTGTCAAACATTGAACCAGTACCAACAAGTCAAGATTTATAATGTAATTTAAAATTTCCATTTGAAAAATTAAATGAGAATCCAAGTGGCACAAGTCTTGAAACAAAAATTAAATTCCTAGAAAAACTATGTATATAGAAGGTCTCTTCCAAATCTAATATAAAACCAATATTAAGAACTAAATGATATGTCCCAATTGCCTCCATAAGTGAGCTCACCTGGTTTCTAGAATAGATGTTCTACTCACTTCCCACTAGTGTCACGGGTCGATAACTCTCTAGCCAAAAATCATGCGGTGCATGATGCCAACTCTTAGCCAATATGCTAGCCTTCCAATAAATTCGAGCCCTATTGGATAGATATTTAGGCCATTGAGGATTTTGTTGCTTATACAACCAAAATCCCATGCACAGCATGTCTACAAGCTAACATGAGCGTGTAGTTGAAGCATTAGTGCATACCGAGTCTCAAAGAAAGTGTCACACAATAGGCCTCTAGTGCATATCGAGAAGGGACTTTTTAAAAATAAGGAGAGGGATAACTCCATTTTATTAATTTATGCCTCATTATATAGTTTTGAGTGTATAGGGGGAGTATCCCTAAGCTCCATACTCTGTTCCCTAGCATGAGTTATAGTGCCACTAAATCATTGACTCACCCCCTTAAAGAGCATTTTAAGTAAAATCCCTATCGATAAGAGTAGATATACTTTTTTCCAATTGACATAAGGACTTTTTGCCTAGCTCCGAAGGGTTCTAATGCACCATCTCATATGGATGCAAAGATAAAAATGCAAGGATTGCAACCACGTACTTATCTACTTGTACTAGACAAACAATCCATGCTAAAAAGACACAAATACCCTCAAAATGGGAAAAATTTAGAAAAATAATCTACAAGTGAATTTGCTCCCAAATTCTCACCACAGGGTCCCCTTGTCATGCTTGATTTTTATGCCAAGTTTTGTCTAAAACTGTGCACACTTGCCTATCGAATCTGGTTCACAAGGCCAACTTGTGATAATTGGCATCTTGTGGTTTAGAAATCTCTACCGGTTATTTGAAACATGGATTGAAGAACGAGAGTTAATCCACCAAATATTATGAGAAACATTAACTAAATGAGATTCATAACACATAAATGAAATTAGATTACCTTTCTTTAGTAGCTAAGTCTTAAACTTTGCCCAATCTTTCTTCATATGCCTTTTCTTTTTACAGAAAAAAACACTTGAATTCCATCTTAAATTCAGTTTGGGTGGGTATTTTGCCCTTCCTCTTCTACTTGGCTTGGTTATTGTTCTTTCCTTGTGTCACAACATGTGCACTCTAACTTGGTTCCATCAATAGTCTACCTTCCTCTCAGACACACATAGTCAAAAGTTCATTGATAGGCCATTTGTCTCTATATGTGTTATATGAGATCTTAAAAGGGCCATACTATAACATCATAGATTTTCTAAAATAAGTTTTGGAAATAAAATGGTTTTTCAAAAATTTTAAAAAGGGTAACTTTGAAAGTTCAAGAATTTGAAACTATAAATTTTGGGATATGAAAAGCTCATACATAGTGGAAAATTTTTTTTATGAATGATAAGAATCTTCAGAAAGTGGAAGATCTTAATTAGGATGCTTACGGAGCAAAATTTGTGTTTTCAAAATTTAATATTTGGAAAACCTTCAAAAAGGTTGAAACTAGGGCTACAAGTTTCCAACAAGTGTAAACTTATGGTCATTATAAAGGTAATTAATTTAACTAATTTGTATCAAAATTTCATGGCAATTGACGATCAGTAAGCGTATCAGTTTTGGGCTTTAAGTGAAGAAATTGGCAAAGTCACCAAATAAGAAAAATTATAAAACTTGTTAAGAAGTCAAAGGAAGTTGACTCAAATTTTACTTTTTCATTTTTGCCCCTTACGAGTCAGTTCCCTCTCTCCCTTTTAAACCATTTCTACTTGCAAAACTTGCAACCCATTGGCTTCTTCTCCAAACTTTGAGCTTCTCTCTCTACAAGTTCTCTTTCTCTCTTTAAGTAATCCTTCATCCTTCCATGTAAATTTTTTATATTTTTATAGTTAATTCCTCTCTTCTTCCTCTTCAATTTGACAATAAAATATTGTCAATTCATGGAGTGAAAATTGAGTTATAAATTTTTGAAATCTGCTATCACTATTCACTTCACTATTTAACTCATAAATCAATCTAATTTTTTCATGGTGTTTTAGAGCATGAATCTATTAGATATAGTTTGTTTATGTTAAATGAAATGATAATCTAATCATAGATGATTAGTTAAAGAGGAAAAATCCTTAGAAAATCTAAAAGCTAATAAGCTCTTCTTTTATGTTCTTGAAAAATATTGAAAATCTTTGTGAGATCTGTTCAATATATATTTGTTTCAACTGCTAAGGTGAGTAATTCTTATCTTGTGAAATATGACAAGTGATGAATGATTATGATTATGGAAATGTAATTACTATAAATGGTATTATGGTATAAAGTTTGATAATATGCATGAGATATTAAAAAGTATGTAAAAAAGCCATGGGAAAAAAAAGATGACTTAGGAACTCGAACTAGTTATGAAAGACAAATATCCCTATTTGTTTAAATAGCTTATTGGTATGAGCCTTCTCTTTTATTGTTGTTAGAACCATACCTTCTATAGTTAATCAACTATTTTGTTTTGTTTAAACTTAATCCTACTTATAGAATTCGAGGGAGAATTCTTTTAAAGGGAACAATTTGTAACACTCAATAATAATAATAATAATAATAATAATAATAATAATAATAATATGGAAATAATGGTATCATGAAATAAGCTAATAGTGTTTTTGTAAGATTAGTGGATAAATGAGTACAATTTATAGTCTAATATATTTTTTTCAATGAGAAATAACGTAAATAAGTGTATTATAGTGAGTATTTTAATTTTATTTTATGGCTAAATGGTAATTTTTCTCTTTTTCTTTTCTTTTTTTTCTTTTTCCTCTTTTTTTTTTTCTTTTTCTAGCATTAGACTATGCATACCCTTCTTCCTCTCCCAAATAGATGCCCTGTAACCTTCTTTTTCTTCTTTTTCTACTTCTTTTCCAAAAGTTCAACTTCTCTTCCAACTGTTGCAGGTACTCCTTCAACCACTGTGTCTGCTTTTCCAAGTTGTTCTTTCTTCTTCTTTTTCTTTTTCCTCGAAAGTGTGCTTCTGCATCTACTTCTCTAAAGGCTACCCTCCTTCAACTTTTTCTGATTAGCAGCTCCATTCTCTCCAATCAACTTCTTCTTCTCCTACCGACTCTTATTTCTCCTTTACTTTAGCTCCAACTAGCTTATACCAAGCTTTGATAAACTTTTTCTTGCTTCGCTAGCACTATTTCCCTACTCCACTATTACGAGTGCTATTGTTGTTGATTGCTCTCTTGTAGTTGTCTTACTTGCCGATCTTCCTCCCTTACTTGTCGGTGGACTAGCCTTCCTTTCAACAATCAAGTGTAAGCACTCCATCCACTCCTCTTTTGTTGGTATCAAATTTATGGGCTTCTATGCTCTTCCTTATTTAAATCTTTCTTGGGTTCTAAAATGAAATTCAAGTGGTTTTAAAACAAATGGTCATATGATTTAGGAAGTATTTTTATTTAATTTTGATAACTAATGGTTATTAGGGTTTAGAAACTTGTAGGATGAATTTGCTTAGCTAAAGGACTTCAAAATTTAAATTAATGATCATTTCTTATACTGGTTATGCCAAATTGTTAGGTTGAACCTGATGTCTAAATTTTTGGTTAATTAACACTTGTTAGAATCCACTTGAAGTTTTGGCACTTTTATGTGAGAAATTTGAATTCCTAAGAACTTAACTAAGGTGAGTGGATAATTCTACTTCTCTTTGTGAACTTTCTTCTCACAAATGTCAATTTTGTTTATTATCATGATTTGGAACATCATAGAATACTATGATTTTTAAGTAAACTGAATGTTGCTAGTTTTTTGTTTTTGAAAGTAAGAATAATACCTTACAATAAATGGTACTAAACTATATTCACCCACTACTTTAAGCATTATTTACTATGCTTGGTGTTGGAAAACTTTGCTATTTTATCATATAGGAGTTATTGAAATTATTGAATAAAGGCATTATATGAAATGGAAGATTACATGGTCAAATGTACTTTTGTAGTTCGTAAGGTTGAGTCATTTATGTATTTGTGTGTGGTTGTCACCCAGTAAATTGAGTACATTTTAGTGTCTAGGCTTATGTTGTATTCTATCTAGTTGTACAGGTTATGTGTAGGGCATGTAGCCCTCAACTATTGTATTTTCCTAGTGCCTAATGTCCAAAAAATAGGAGAAACTTACTAGATTTTTGCTAGAAATTTGATAAAGTATTTCGATAAATGTGTCTATGTTGTTTAGATTTTTCCTCATGTCCTACATGTTTTATATTTGTCTAATCACTCTCCACATAGGAGGTATGTAACATCAAGAGTTTTACTACATTGTTAGGCTTATAGAGAGTTAGTGACTTTCTACACTGGTCAAGTGTCGTGAATTAGGATATGACAAAATTGGTATGAGAGCATGGTCCAAAGTCCAAGTGCATGATTAGATGTCTCCAACTACTGAAATGGGATAGAGATACTGAGTTTGTGTTAGTGCACTTGGAGCACAAAACATGAACAACAATATATTGATATCCACTCCATGAAATAAGTTGAAAATCTCTACAATTCCTAATTTTTTTTTGTTTCTACATATATACATATATGAATATTGCTTAAACCAATCTTTCTGCTTGATAATATGGAGATGTCACCTAGGACTAGATCTCTGGCTCATATTAGACGCTGATCTAAATAAGCATTTGAGAGAGCTTCACATGAACTATCCTCTTCACGAGCACCACCTCAAGGTAGAGGTAGAGCTAAAGGTCGAGGCAGGGTTGCACTTGAAAAATTGCAATCAGAGACTTTTCAACATGAGACAAATGCTCCTTCTATTTTTGGAGCTTCAATAGGCTTTTCTACTTTAGATGCCTTGGCATGGGCAAGAAATTTGCAAAGAGTTATAAATGAGTTTGTTAACAAACTGACTCAACAAAGACTTCAGAGACAATGACAGCAAAGGCTAGAAACACATTTACCACCACCCTTTCCACCTTTTGCAAGACCAGTGCTTATAAACTTTAGAAACTATGTCTAACAATTTCAAAAGTTCAAACCTCCTTGGCATTTAGGTATTGGATCTTTGATGGATCCTTTCCTATTTTTGGGTCAGATTGAGTGGTTATAGTGGGTCTTAAGTGCCCAGAGAATTTTGCTATGAGGTTGGTTGGATTCTAGCTTGATAGATCCACTATGGATTGGTACTAAGGTTGAGAGAGTCGTAGATTGGAAGGGAAAAGAGCAAACACTTAGGAAATATTCCATATGAATTTCCTACAACAATTCTTTCCTAAAAAGCAATGATATGCTACATTATGGGAATTTAACAATCTAAAGCAAAAAAGGTTGATAGTCTATGAGTATACTGCCTAATTTCTTCACTTATCTCAGTTTGCAAGACATATGATCCCTATGAAAAAGGACAAGGCTAGGAAATTTGTTGATGACATCAATGACAATTACTTCAATATTATTCAGGTTTATGAGGACACTACATATGAGCAAGCTTATAATCGGGCCATAGAATTGGAAGTGTGGTTTATGGAAAGAAAGAAAGAAAAAAAGAAATAGAGGCTCAAGGTAGTTTAAGAAAAAGATCAAGATATGAAGGTACAAGTGGAGATTCTAGAAAACCATCATTTTTGGCTTCTAGTGCACCTCCTTCATAGAGGCCTAATGTGCAATTTCCCCCACAGGACTCAAGTAGAAGTAATCTAAGTAGAAGACCAATAGGTGTCACTTGTTCAAGTCATCATCTTTTTGGAGGGTCTAGCTCCAGTTATCCTATTCTAGTTAGACTTGAGGCCTTAGGATTGTATTAAATTTGTGGAAAAATTCATTCAGGGGTTTGCAAATAAGAAACTAAAGCTTGCTTTATAGGTGGTTAGATGAGTCATATGGTGAGAAACTGTTCTTATTTACTAGCCTCACCTAGTGGCAACAGGGCCACAAGTGCATCAAGAAATATTTTGCCCTAAGCATTTGCGAGGCCCCTACCATCTTAGTTTGATGGGAGAGAGGTAGTGGACATGGAGCTATTGTGAGATATATGCTTTGACTAGGTAAGACGCCTAGGTTTTCAATGTAGTAGTCACAGGTACTTTATCAATCAATTTTATTCCAACTTATGTGTTATTTGATCTAGGTGCAACCCATTCATTTATCTCTATTTATCTTACACTATGACTTGCTAGACCTTAACTCCCTTTAGAATTATAACTACTGGTATCTACTTCTTTGGATCAAACATTAACTGCTTGTGATATGGTACCTTCTTGTGGAATTGATATACATGGAATTGTTTTACCTGCTAATTTGATTGTGTTAGATATGGCTGATTTTGATGTTCCTAGGCATGGATTGGTTATCAACACATCATGCATGTGTAGATTGTCATAATAAGTTAGTTGATTTTATATACCAGATAGATATTCCCTTTTGCTTTAAGGAAATAAGAGTTATCTTCCTGTTAACTTTATTTTTCCTTTGAGTGCTAGAAAAATGATTAGAAAAGGATGTGAAACTTATCTGGCCTATATTAGGGACACGGAACAATTAGAGTAGAAGGTAGAAGATGTGCCAATGATTTAGGAGTTCTTAGATATTTTTCCTGAAGAGTTACCTAGAATGCCACCAAAATGAGAAGTTGAGTTTTGCATTGATGTTACTCCAAGAACCAACCCTATTTCTATCCTACCTTATTAGATGGCACCAATGAATTGAAAGAATTGAAAGTACAATTGCAAGACTTAGTGGACAAGGGTTTCATTCAATCCAACACTTCACCATGGCAAGCTCTAGTGTTATTTGTAAAAAAAGGATGAAACTTTGAGATTGTGCATTGATTATAGGCAATCAAATAAAGTCACAGTAAAAAATAAATATCCCTTGCCGAGAATTGATGACTTGTTTGATCAACTTCAAAGTGCCCAATACCTTTTTAAGATTGATTTATGTTTAGGCTATCATCAGTTCCAAATCCAGAAGAAAGACATTCCAAAAACTACCTTTCATACTCAGTATGGTCATTATGAATTTTGGTGATGTCTTTTGGATTGACTAATGCTCCTGTAGCTTTCATGGATCTGATGAACAAGGTTTTTTGACCTTTTTTTTATCAATTTGTAATTATGTTCATTGATGATATCTTGGTGTATTCCCATAGTGATCAAACACAAGAGCAGCATCTTAAGACAGTTTTGCAAACTCATAGAGAATATCAGTTATATGCAAAATTTTCGAAGTGTGAGTTTTGGTTGTGTTATGGGTGATTTTTGGTTCTGCGAGATGGACTGGCAAGGGCCCAGCAACAGATTAAGTCCAAGAGAGAAAAGAGCTAAGCTCACTAGATCGTTATTTGCACAAGCACAAAACAAGATAGAAGTCCCAGCTCACTAAGGGATGGGACCTGGCTCACATAGGCAGCATCTCACTATACACAAGATTGCATTGCCAAAGGTGAGCTTGCAAAGTTCATCCTTGCTGGCCCAAGGTCAGCAGTGTCTCCAGGCAGTCCCAGCTCATGAACATTGCACCATGCTTAGCAAAAAGGCTCACTGAAAGTAAACTCGAAGCAGTACCCCTCTCAAACTTAGTTTATGGGACCAATCTGCAAGAAGTAGTGTGTAGGGCCCACCTATAGAAAGTAAATTTCAAAAGTCAGCCACCAGTCTATAGAAGACACTTTACAACAATCTAAGCTATCTTATACATTTATTTTAATATAACAAAAATATAAATTATGTAATTACCATTATAATATTCCCATCCTCTATAAATAAGAGGGGGGAGATCACTGTAAAAAGAGCCTGAATGAAGATTCATGTACTATAACCTTGCTACAATTTCTCTAGAACAATAAAATGCTACCATAGATGTAGGAACCGGTGCCGCCCAGTTTTGGCTGAACCATGTTAAAAATACTATGTGTCTTTACTACTCTTCCTCTGCCCTTCCCCTTCATCTTTGTTAGCTTAATTAGAAGATAGTTTGAGTTCCAGAAGAGCCTTTCTAGTTGGCTAGATTTTGGCAGAACCAAAATCCACTGTCAATATTTTTGGCACTATCTGTGGGGACTCATCTGTTCCCTAGTTATTTCCTGTGCATTGGTTGATTTCTAGTGTAACCGTAATGGCAGGAGGAAGAGCCACCAGAGCTTCAAATGTGTTGGTTGATTCCTCAGAAGGTCATGTGTCTACAATAGATTCTTCTACTACTCCTATCATAAGTGTTGCAATTGGGTTGCCCCTAACCAACTCTTTTCAACCTACTGTTGTTGTTAATAGCATTGGTGAAGTACAAGCCTAGCTTTAGCATCAGGATAGACTAGAAAATATGATGGGAGAACTGACTAAAGCAGTCACCATGCTAACACAAGTGCAAGCTCAGGGTTTGCAAAGGCAAACCAAAATCACAACACCTGAGAATATTCACCAGCAGTAGCGAGCTGCAAGTTCAAATAGAGCTAATCAAGAACAAACTTTAGGTCATCACTCATGTGATCAGGAAGATAGGAAGAGCCATCAAGCATCTAGCCAGCAGTCTTGGGCATTGACTTCATTGGTAGAAGAATTGCGTCAGAGGGTGAGGCATACCCTCAAGCTTAAGAAGATTGAAGTAGCTCAGAAGATCAAACTCCCTTCTCCAAAGAAATTGAGATGGAGCCTTCCCTCCTAAGCTCAAAATCCCTCATATCCCACTGTACAATGAAGATAGTGACCTGCACAACCACATATATATGTTCAACATCCAGATGGATCTCTGAATAAGTAGCCCCCTAATTAAATGTCGTATCTTCCCAGACACATTGGGAGATACACCTCGAACGTGGTTTAGGAGCCTCCCGGCTTGCAGCATCAGCAACTTGGAAGAATGCCAGGAAAATTTCTTAACCAATACAAGGTGCTGAAGAGGTAGCTCGTGCCCCCTATCATTTCACTACAATCTTCAGCATAAGCACGATTCATTGAAGGATTACATCACATGATTCAGGCATGAGATCAACAATGTGGAGAGCCCATCTAATGAGAATGTCTTGATAGCAATTTCGGTAAGACTTTATAAGGATGGCAAATTGTATAAAAGTATATATAAATCCCTAGTGGCAGACCTGGGCAAATTTTATGATCAAGCTGCCAAGCAAATCAAGTGGGATGAGACTTTTGGTTTAAAGAATCAGAGGGACAAGGTGAGTGGCTTCGAGTAGAATAAGGAGAGACAATGAGGGTCAGAAGATCGACTCCAATAGCTAGCTCACAAAGAAAGCGAAAGTCAAGCAACCTCAGCCTCCAAGTTGTCATGATCATTATAGCATCCTATTAGACACTCCATATAGGATTTTTGCAATAAAAAGGGTAGACAAGACTTTGGGACTCCTCATCCATTGAGGACTCCTTGCGAAAATAGAAACATGAATAAGTTTTACACTTACCATAATGAAGTCAAGCACAACACTTTGGATTACTGAGCCCTCAAAGATGTGATCGAAGATTTTATTGAAAGGGGCCGTCTAAAGGAATGCATACTATGACCCTTAGGACAGCCTGATAAATGAGTAAAATGCCTATTATTATATTGATTATTACCTCTCAATTTGTTATTAATTTGTGGTTTTGCTATTCTTTTTGCCATAGCTTTGTGTCTTTGTTCTTTGGTACTATTGTGTCTTTTATTTTTCTTTTTTAGGTGATTAAAAAGGCTTCAAAAGATGGATGAAAGTAAGAGTTCGAAGCACAATTGGATTAGGAAGAAACTTAGAAAGAAGTCACGTGAAGAACTTAACTTAACCATGAAGAAAACTAAAGAATTTTAAAAGGCCAGCATAGAACACAATCGTGTTCTATGCAACACAGCCGTGTTCCATGTAATGTTCAGCAAAACATCCAGAATTCATTTAGCCCAAAACACGACCAGCCTGTGTCCTGAAGCACGACCGTGTTTCATGTCCTGTCAAGCTATAAATAGGGCGTTTCAGCATGATCAAAGGCATCCTCAGTCATTCTCTTAATTCTCAGCCATCCTAAGGCATCCCTAGTCTTTCTGAGGATCATTAGATAGTTTTAGGATTCTTATTTTAGTTTCTTGTTCTTCTTTTATTCTTTAAAGTTCTTGCAAGTTTTACTTTCTCTTCATCTATTTATAGCTTTCAATCTTCTTCTTTTCTTCAATTTGTTAAACATT
>JANHAO010019525.1:0-13183 GCA_026873985.1 Saraca asoca
TGGTATCAAAATAAATCCTTGGATGTAAATTTGAAGTCCTATAATTAAGCACAACTATCCTATACTAATATTAGACTATAATATCCAAAGCTAAAATTCTCAAATTGATCAGAAAACTACCTACTTAGAGAATTAGCTGGAGCTCCAAATTTGGATGTTGATGGGCTCAGTTCTTCAGTAGAAATATTTCTGAAGCAAAACCATAGTAAAAAGTCCAACTTTCGTCAACATTACATATAAGGGCTTTAGATCAATATCTTGAAAACTAGCTGTAGGGTTGCTATAAAATAAATCCGATGATTTAGAAATACTCATCGAAGTCTGAAGTACCGGTGGCCAGCTCGACGTGAGCTAAAATGCCAGTGGTGAGTTAATGCCCAACTGAACTATGCTAAAGAGGAAAGGAAGGAAGCTGCCATGAGCCAAACCAAGAAGAAAGGTTGTCGGAGAAGAAAAAGAAGAGTTGACGGTGGGAGGAGTGTGGTCAGATAGCAGCAACAAGCCGAGATGCAAAAGATCACTGGCGTAGCAAAGGAAGAAGACGTAAGGGAAGGTTGAGGAAAATTCTGGACAGTACAAGAAAGAGAAGGTTGCCTGGAAAATAATATATCATAAAAGAAATGGAATAAATTACACTTTGACCCCATTAAATTTTCACCACCTTCAAAATGGTCCTCCTAAAAAAGATAAACTTACATTATGGTCCCAACGAAATCTTTTTGAAATTGCATCACAGTTCCTCTAAAAAGTATTTCCTATTTATTTTTTATTTTTAAGGTATTACAAATTTTTCCCCTAATAAAAGAATTTGTCCTCGAATTCTAGAAGCATAGTTATAAGAATTGGAGATCCATACCATTAGATCATTCAAATAACTGGGGATATTTATTCATCATGAGGAACTCAGGCTCCTAAGCCATCTCCTTGTAATATTCTTGATTGACCCTCTGGAAATTTTTTGTTTTCAAGTGGTTCTTTGTTTGGACCTTATAACTCTTCAAACCCTGCATCAAATGGCTTAACAGAACCTTCACCAATAAGGGGCTCAAAAGGAACACAAGGCTTGCCAATCTCTGAATCAATTTTAGAGTCGTTGTAGTCTATGTCACTCTGATGATTTGACGAGCAGGAGGCATCTTGTGGTGCTTCATTGTTTTCAAGCCTATTGTAGTAACCCAAATCTAAAGCAATATTTGACTTTTTCATGTTCACAGTGGAGAAAACAAGTTTTATTTTTTACTCACTTTCCTCTTGTGAGCTCAAGACTTTTGCAACACTTGCACCAATATAGTCTTCATCTTCCAAATCATACTTAAAATCACGATAAATGTCCAGATCTGGATGAGAATCTAGTTCAGATATATTATCAAGATATATTATCAAGATATATTATCAGGTCCTGACATATTATCTTCATCATGGCATATTTCCCTCTTCTTCAGTGAACTACTAGGAGGTGAATTCAGATATACTAGTTTGTTGTTTGATCTATCAGTAATCTCCTTTTCAATATTAATTGCATCAGCAACAGCTAATTCTGTATCTACAGTTCTGCTAATGACTAGCAGATGTATTTTCCTCAAAAGGTGCTCCATCAGGTGAAAAAGTTGTGTCTATCTCATTGCTACAGGAATTTTATTATGGTGACTTAATTTGGTCTCATATCTGCTAGCAATTGAGCAAGTAAAGGAAAATTCCTTTTAAGGAGAAGATTGTCTTGATTTCTGTTTTCTATTTTCATGCTCACATCAGTTATCTTTAGGCAAGAACCTCTAATGCCCATTTTCTCTTATCAGTCCTTATAGGATCTGACTTAATCCCTAACTCCTTTAAGTTAACGCTGGAACCACCAGAACTAGAAATTGATTTCCCCTTCGGAGTGGCTGCTTACATATACCTTACCGGAAGCTAAACTATGACCAACTGAGCCATGTACAATCCTCTTATCTACTTTATTTTCAGATTTAAGAACTAAAGCCTTTCAAGAAACATTTGTTCTTGCTGCTTTAATATTACTATTATTAAGGCATAGATTTGTTCCCTTTCCTGATGGGATATGTTTATCAGGCTCTGAGTTAGCAACAGTACTTAGTGCTGAGAAAGACTTGACATTATCTTTACGAAGGAAAATAGGTGCATTCGCTAAATACAACCTTGACAGAGTAGTATTATTGGGCTGGCATTCAGAATCCTATTCTGGTTCTTGGCTCCTAGAACTCTTCCTCAGGAGATCAAGAACTGACTTCAGAGTTTCATTACTTTCAGGCTTTGTGATTCTCATGCAACGATATTTCCAAAACTCAATTTCATAGTCCCTGTCCCATGCACGCTTTCTTCTTCCATCTGAAGTTGCAAAAATTTTCTTTGTTAAATGTTCACACACTTTCCCTTTCTGCAACATTGACTTCTTTGCTTTCACAACTACATGGGACGGCTTATTTACAGGTTCACTTTTAGGTCTTGCTATAACAGCCCTGAATGCTACAAGAAGCTTAAGATCAAAAAGGTTTTCCTCAAAATATGTTGCAGACTTGTTACAGATAACCTCTCTAATTTCTTTCCTTAGATTTTGAATTACCAAAGATGACTCCTCTTCATCAGAAGTTAGCTTCATGATCCTTTTTACCTTTAAACCTACCAAATTTTTCTTGCTTTTTAATAACTTATTAGGAACATGAGTGTTAACAAGTCCCTTGGAAAGTTTACAGTTTGTCCCCTTAACTATACTCATTATATCCAATGCAATGTTCTCTTTTACTGGATAATATTTTAAATCATCATCCATGGAAACAGCAGTAGTGGTGAGGCTTTTTTTTTTAGCATTTTCTGAAACCATAACATCAGCTGAGTCCTTGGGCCTAATCTGTTGATCGTTATCAACTCTAATTCCTTTTTGCAAACTTCATCCACAACTTCAGGTTTGGTATCTTTTCCATCACCTTTCATATGAACATGTTTTCTCTTTGTACCAGTCACACCAGCATTGTCACCATCACCATTGGGTTCAATTTCATCTACTTTCAACAAAATTTCTTCTACTTTCAACAAAATTTCTTCTGCATTATACGGCTTGATATCAGCTGCTTGATCTTTTATTTCATTCTTCTCCATGTCAGCAACAAATAACAAAAAAGGAAGAGACTAACAAACTAAGATGAAGACCTGTGTCTGATTCATTTCTAAATAGACTAGCTCTGACATTAGATTCATTATTTAACCTAATTCCTTCAAAACTACTAGATTCACTCCCTGCTCTATAGGCACTTATCTTCAAATCGTCACGCACCAAGGATGTAAAAGGTGGGCTTTAAGGTATATTATGTGACAAGGACAGCTCCAGTTCCCTTTCCTCCATTACTGGTGAAATAGTAGTCGTCTCTGCCTCTCTTTGATGATTATTAGTGTTAGACACAGAAACACATGATTCAATCACTGAGCCCTTCTCACTTTCAAGGGGTGATGGACCTTTCTCACTCGATGCATGAACCCATTGATTTCCTTCAACCCTTGAGACAACAACAACTATTTCTCTTTAACACATTTTCATCTTGATTTGAAATTTTACTCTACTGTAGTTTCATCATCATTGTTTCCTTCATTTCTATTATCAGGCAGTGTCTCCAGATCAATTGGGACTTCTGTCACGCACGTATGTGTATGAGAATCAAAAGTGTTAATGGCATCATGTTCAACTTCATCTGAGGTTTCATTTACAGAAGAATCTGATATTTCCTCAGTTTCACTCATTTGAATGTCACCCTTAAACTTCTCAACCTTGGAAGTATCAGTGTTCTCTTTTGCATCTAGATTTCCAACATTATTCTGAGTTCTATATGTTTCAAGTATTTCAGTGTTAGCTTTGAACTTCTCATCCTCGTTGGCACCAATGTCCTCCTTTCCACTTTCACCATTATTCTAAGTCTTTTTTTTCTTTTCAGCTATTTCACTTTTGTCATTAAACTTCTGCTGTCAACACTTTTGAACAACAGGTGCATCCTTCATCATCATACAGGCAAGTAAATGGCACACATTAGCTAAAGTGTTAAACTATCTTGTCATTAATAAGTTCAATATGTCTACTCTTCCAACTTATACTATTGTATTCTAGAAACCCTCAGTACTGTTGCAAGGATTTTTTTTAGTGCTCCTGTCAATAAACTATCAACTACATTTCCTGCCCTGAGCCCCTTTCCAAGTAGCTCTCAGAGCACTAGCACAACTCCTTCAGTTGGAAAGATTTTTGAACCAACATGATCTTTAGCACTGCCATGAGAAACAACATAGTTAGTCTTTGTAGCAGCAACTTAACCTTCAGCTGAATTGGACTTGAGTAGACCAAGTAATGGAGGAATGCATCTTCCAAGTAAGGCTTTTATCCTCAGCTCCTTTTCTTTCCAAAGGGAATCCAACACAGTTACAGCCTGTATCTTCAAGCTCAATGACCCTCATTTTAAAAGAGATACAAGTACTAGAACTACCTAAGAATGAGATCTAACAGCACTGAAAGCATTTTCATGCATATCAATAAGCTCTAATACTGCCTCAGAGAATACTTTTTTCTCTTGTACAGATGATGAGTCTTGACGCAGTCGCTCAATGCATTGGGCAACATTAGCTAATGTCCCATCTAGATCCTCCATGCTAGTTATACGATCTCTCAGTCCCATCTTTAAAACAAAATAGGGAGTTGGGGTTCCGACTTGTGACCCTTACCTTCACCATTTCTTTCTAGATCATTAATAGCAAGACTACTGCCTTTGTTTGTAGAAAACCTCCACGACATTGTAGCTGTCATCTCCATTTTACCTCAATATCCCCAAATAGATCACTCCAAAACTTTACCACCCTCTAGATCTACATTAGAGAAGTTGTCAGAACATCAATACCTCTTTTAGAGACTGAATCACATCAATTGATTTCATAGAATAGAAGGAAGCATGGGATAAAGTAAAAGAAAATGGGGAACCTAGATAAAGGATTTGGTTTAATGCAGAGATTATCAATATATTTACAGTGTAGGTATCAGCATATCCTTATTCATGTGTCATGCTCCCAAGTGCACTAATATAAATTCAATATGCCTATCCTAATTTGGCAGTTGGAGATTTCTAATCATGCACCTACATCCTAGACTAAGCTCTGATACCAGCTTTGTCACGTCTCAATCCATGGAATGTGACCAACGTAGAAGGTTTCAGGACAACCTATTTGAAGCCGGTGGAAAGTTTTGGGGTTAACCTGCAATTTGCCCCATTTCCTTTTATGTATAAAAATGTTCCAGGCCAGCCTTCTTCTCTAGCATTCCCAATGCTTCCCTCATTCGACTACAATGTCTTTCTCCTCCAGCGATCTGCATCTGATTAGCATCGTTCAACAGCATTTGGCCAATTTCTGGCACTTCCTCCGGTGTATACTGCTCCTCGTGCCTAAGCCGAAGCTAGTCCTTTGCTTTCGAGCTATAACGTTTTCTGATCGGCCTTCTTTCCCTTTAACTCTCCATCGTTCGGCCAGTGTCAGGCCGTCGGCCACCTTCTTTCTAGCTCTCCAACAACTCTTCCTTCCCAGTTCAGTAATAGCCATATCTTCTCCCCTTCTTCCAGTGTGTTGTATGACCAAGCCTTGAAACAGCTCACCGGTGGCATCCCAGCTTCGACCGAGTTGACTATTGATACTTTGGACTCCGATGAGTAATCCTAGAACAAAAGATTTATTCTATAGCAACCCTATAGCTAGTTTTCAAGATGGGCAGTTGAAACCCTTACTGTGTAAAGTTGATGAAAGTTGGAATTTTTCTTGTGTATTTGATCTAGATATATTTCTTTGGACAAAACGAGCTCACCCACGTCAAATTTTTGAAGGTTTAGCTGGCTAAGCTTTCTAAGGATTTTCTAAGGTAAGTGGACAATCCTTTTCACTTAATAATCTCATATGTAGAATATAAAATAATTTTTGTTATATGAGATGTTATAGATCCTTTTAAATGAAGAGATTTTCCTATATGTTGAAATGGTTTTGAAAGTATATTTATATGTTGTATGTGTACATAAAATGGTTTATCGTGCTAAACTATGCATTTTCATCTTGCTTTATATTATTAAAATTGATGATACTACCTTTCTATATGATGAATGAATATGAAAATGCATTATTAAGGTTATGTATGTGTTGACAAATGTTGCTTACTCGAAATAATATTTTTATGTTACATGATATTTTTAAATTATTGGTTTGAGATTTTGGACCCATTGAGAAATTTAGTAATAACCCTCATGTGCACTTAGGAACAAAACATCTTATAGGCGAGATGGTTGGATACAAGCGAGATGGATGGATATAGGTAAGATAGATGGATTGGAGTGGTGTGATGGAGTTATATTTAAGATGTATGGTTATCCCTGGGAATTTTTTTGTTGGGGTTCCAGTTGATTATTTTGTATATGCATTATTACATTTTATAAAACTTATTGAATATTTTCTAATGTTCACATTGTGATGGATATTTTCCATAGCATCATGTATTGTTGCATGTTTCATTATGTTAAATGTCATTCTGTAATTGTTTAACTATCTTAATGAATGTAAATTCCAAACTTCTTGTGAGATTATGACATTTAAATGAGTAAGCATATTTTCATAATTATATATATATATACTTTCGAACATGGTTTTAAATGGGATTTTTTAGTGATCATTGGATTGTTTACTCACTGAGTTTCTATGAAACTCACTCCTTTCTTTTCCATGTTTTTTCAAAGTCCAGAATTCTTCTACCACTCCTTGACCCTACACTGATACAAGATTTGCTCTTGGATTGAGTGGATCTTTCTCGCGGAGAATAAAGGTATGAAATGGTGGAAAATCAATGGTTGTTGGTAGAATTGTATATGCATGTGTTGTGTATGATTGTTGGACGCCCAGTAGGATGTAAATTGTATAGTCAGGGCCACTGCATATTATTATGTTGTTGTATAGGTTATGGTGGGTATGTAGCCCTTGTGTTGTTGTATAGGCCTTGTGGCTAGGTGTCCAAAAAATAGAGAAAACTCTGTCAGATTTTCATTAGAATTTAATATATAAATATTTTATCGTGGATTGATGAAATAGTGAGTCATTGATATATATTTGCATTGTAAGGCTTGTAGAGGGTTTCCTAATGAAAGGGATTTCCTGATGGTGACCTTCTACGCTAATCATGTTTTGTGGATTGAGGCGTGACAATTACATAGTCTATATCCTACTAAGCATCTAGTAACCAAAACACATGCAAACACAATCTTACCGATTGTCAAAACTTTAGACTACTGTTATACCTTAAATCTCCGTATGATGTAATCCACTCGATCAGTGAGCAGATCCTGAGTCAAAATGGCATAAGGTAACAATAGGAGTATCCTCTAGCTCTGAAAAACATGGAGAAAAAGGAAGTGAGTTTCATAGAAATTTAGTGAGTAAATAATCCTATAAAAACCAAAACCTCATCTATAAATCATATTCAAAAGTATATATAGCTGTGAAAATAAGCTTACCCATTCAAAAGCCATAATCTCAAATGAGACTCAAAACTTCATCCATCAAGAAGTTAAATAGCTAAAAATATGATATTCAATAAATAAAAATAAGCATAAAAATATGCTACTACAAAAGTATATTCATCATGACGTAAACATGAGAAAATATTTAGTAAAGCTTTCTAAAAGATATTAATACTCAAGTAAACAAAACATTCAAATGGAATCCCAAAGGAAAATTCCTAAAGGTAATCATAACATCATAAACATTACCTCGCCCTAATCCATTCGGACGTGCCTGTCGAATATTCATATATTCGACAACCCCTTTATTATGCCATCACATAAACTAGTCACAAGTGCACTTAAGTTTACCAATGAATTTCTAGTGGATCCAGGACCTCATCAATGATCTGAACATATCACGATATATAAAAGTTTTTGCTTGGGTAAGCAATATTCATTATAAAATACATAAACACGATAAAGCATTTTCATACTTATTCATCACATAGAAACATGACATCATCAATCCCAATAACATAAATTAAGATGAAAATGCATATCTTTATCATAGAAAATCATTTTCATTTACATCTACAACATACAAATAAACTTTCAAAACCACGTTAATATATACAAAAATCCTATTTTTCAAAAGGAATCATAATATCCCATATAATAAAATTATTTCCTTTTACAAATGAGATTTATCAAGAGAGGAGGATTATCCACTCTCCTTGGACACTCCTTAGAAGCTAGATCAGCTAACTTGAAGAATTGAATCACTCAACTAGAAAATTTGAATTGTTCAGCCTATTCAAGAATAGATGGTATGAAAATAAATCCTTAGATGTAAATTTGAAGTCCTATAATTAAGCACAACTATCCTATACTAATATTAGATTATAATATCTAAAGTTGAAATTCTCAAATTGATCAGAAAACTACTTCCTTGGAGAATCAGCTGAAGTTTGAAATTTGGATGTTGATGGGCTCAGTTCTTCGATAGAAAGCAAAACCACAATAAAAATTCCAACTTCCATCAACATTACATATAAGGGTTTCAGATAAATATCTTGAAATATCTTGAAAACTAGCTATAAGCTTGTTATAAAATAAATCTGATGATTTGGGAATATTCACCAGAAACAGAAGTACCGATGGCCAGCTCGACGTGAGCTAAAACGCCAGCGGTGAGCTGATATGCAGCCCAACGAAACTGCACTGAAGAGGAAGGGAAGGAAGCTACCATAAGCCAAACCAGGAAGAAGGGTCACCAAAGAAAAGAGAGAAGAGCTGATGGTGGGCAAAGCGTGGCCAAACAATGGTGGCAAACTGAGATGTAGAAGATCACCGATGGAGTAGAAGAAGAAGACATAGGGAAAGGTCAAGGAAAATTCTGGATAGTGCGAGAAAGAGAAGGCTGAATGAAAAATTATATATCGTAAAAGAAATAGGGTAAATTATATTTTGACCCCATTGACTTTTCTCTGCCTTCAAAATGGTCCTCTTAAAAAAGATAAAATTACTTTACAGCCCTAATGAAATTTTTTTAAAATTACATCGTGGTCCCTCTAAAAAGTATTTCCTATTTATTTTTATTTTTAAGGTATTATAATTTAGTAGCTCATAGTTATTATACTATCTCTGGAGGAGTGCATTCTCCCACTTGAACACTCTGTCTCTGGATGACATGTTGTTAGACTATGTCCACTCGACCTACCACTAAGCGAGCTTAACTTCTTCAGCATTAATGTATTTCTCTGATATGGCCAAGAGCTCGGAAAGAGAAACCACAAGCCATTTGGCTAATGAGTGGAAGAAATGGCTGGAACAAAGACCAGAGTTGATTTGGTGTATTGTGATGCCCTCATTAAGGTCTTTTATTTCTAGTGCTAAGGCATTAAAACGAGCTGGATACTCCTTGGTTATCGATATTTTTCTGGGTGCCCTGCTAGTCAAAAAATGGGTAGAAAATACATCAACCAATTGGCGAAAATTATTAATTGACTATCTCGATAGGGTTGTAAACCAATGCAGACTGGCTTTCTTTAGGGTGTTAGAGAAGGCGCAACATATAATGGCATCCAGAGTTCCAAACAAAAGCATTGAGGCCCGGAATGCCCCCACGTGCTCCTCGGGGTCTAATGCTCTATCATATAGATCAATGTGAGATAATGGCTTAAAGTGGATAGGCAAAGGAGCAGTCATCACTACCACCGAGAAAATGTGGTTCTCCTCCTAGCAAGAAGATAGTTGCTTGGAGCTCTAGGTAAGGTCGATAGTTAGGTTCAATGGGTTATAAAGTTCATATGTATGGGTGACATGGTATTGCATATGGTGGTGGAAATTAGCCATGTTTGATAAAGCTATGGTGATGACTGCAATGAGTTAGATAATTAGAGTTGGAATTTGTGATGCTTATAGGTGGAAGAAATGGTGGTTCACCAATGGATTGGTAAGGTTGTTCATCGGAAGGGGAACAATGGGGTTAGGAACTTATTCTGGCTAGGAGGTGTTGTGTGTGGTTAATGTTGTAGTAGTTCAAATGTGTAGTAGGGTAAGGTAAGCTGGGGATAAGAGATAGGGGTGTTGATCAAATTAACTTCGATGAGAATGAGGCTTGGAGGGCTAGAGGGGTGAGGAAGAATGAGTTGCATTTACGCTTGACGGAGAGCTTCCAACTCCTCTTGCAATTAGTGAACCTGCTCAGCTAGTGCATTGTGCTTGAGTTTAATGGTAATTCTATGACATTCCTCCACCATTTGATCCTCATGATGTTTGTCACTGGCCTTTTCATGATGGCAATGCCCATCTAGAGATGGAGCATAGGTATAATACAAATGAGATCATCATGAGATAAGGTGATTGGGAAGGCCACAAACAATGCCAAATGAAACTCTTCTTCTAAGAAAGGTAGACCAGAATAGTGGAAACTAGCAGTGGGATGACTTGAACATGTAACAAAGTTAGTCACACATGATGGAAGTAGTTCGTCAAGCACATTCTGACACTCAAGTCAGTTCTCACATAAAGTTTTAATAAGTGTAAAGAAGATAATCTAAAGAGAAGATATCTGTTTATTTATATAGGTGACGAGTATGCCAATTGTCATACTTCTAAACGAATAATGGGCATCATGTGTCTCTAGCATACTAGTGGCGTTAGTGAGATTCTCACTTAGTGATTATTGTAATTACGTTACTTGTGCATGCCCAAGTTACACCAATTATTGTATGACAATTATAAGGCTGACTTGCTTAGGTTTTCTAGTTGCTGATTCTATGTCCCAAACCAATTGCCTAAGTGCTATTGATCATTCGGCTTAGGCCTAAACCCTCACCCTTACTTCACGATTATTCCCTTACTCAACTTGGGTCATTTGACCTAGACCGATCATTTGACAACTAAAAATTACTTTAGACTATGCCAATTATTTATGATCTATACCTTTGTTACTGTTGAAAATGCCCACATGGAAAACTCAGTAGGCAAATCTCATATCTGGATCCAAGCTCCCATTTCCCTCTCTTCTTCCTAGTTATTTTGAAGCATTTATGTCTCTGCATGTTACTTTTCCAGCCAAGCATGTGTTTGAAAAAGATAATAATAAATAGCTTTTAGTATTCCCTATTTGATCAAATAATTTTTTTTATATATTTTGAAGGTGTTTGGATATTAATTTTTTTAACAAAAATTATCTTTTAAGAAATTACTCCAAATAATATATAGCTCACTAGAATATAATTTTTAATTATTTATTTCTAATTTATCTATTTTATCCTGATTAATTAACAGTTAATATCTTAATTAATTAAAAATCATTATTTTCAATGTTTTTTAATATCATATTTGTTGATGTGTGAATTCAGTTAACCCAAGTTCAGAATCTTAAACTACAAATTAAGAGTATAAAAAGAGAGAGAGAGAAAAAGCAAGTGAGAGAGAGAGATAGAGAGAAAGAATACAGAGACATCAGGTTTTTAATGTGGTTTAGCTAAGTGCAATGCCTACGTCCACGATTATGGTATTTTCTCTGTCTATTTTGGTAGAGTATTTGTATCTGTTTGCTATCTAATTATTCTCTCTATATTTTTACAGAGCAATCGTTTAAGTGGGTTCTGTCCTCTATTTTATATTGATTTCAACCCCTATTTATAGCTGCTAGAGTGTATAATCTTAACGTAGTTCAAAAAAGGAAAAGAATCCAGAATCGACTTTCACTTCACGAATATCCATATGTAAGTTGATTTCTGTAAGTTGATATCTGCAAGTTGATTCCCGCAAGTTAGTCCCTCCTCTGGTTTAACTATAGTACGCTTTGATCTGTGGGCTAGACTTAACGACCTGAGACTGCTACTTTGACCCTTGCTGACTCTGAGTTCGCATTCAATAACCTGATGCCTTGCTCCAGCAACCTCAATCCTGATTGAACTGAGCTTTTATTAGCTAAGCCTGTCCATTAGGCTTTTACCGGCCCATTTGCATGGTTCCAAAAATACCCATAATATTAGCCCCTAGCTGTCAGTGTGATATGTAGACTAGGAATTATTGTTCACTAGTAAAAGCTAGCGATTGCAATCTGCCATGTCGTCATTTCAACTTTTGTTCCATCATTTTATCTACCCATACCATATTACTGTATTAAATATACACATTTTCCTATGGCCTTCAACATGGTGATGACTGAGCCTTGTTACTTGCTAGACCGTCAGATTGAGGGTAGTTGATCAGTCTCTAAATCAAACAACGAGGCCATTTAAGTTATATAAGGTGAGAAAACCTTTTTTTTTCCCTCTACTTTTGAAAATTGATGCTCTGCCTCTTACTTGTTTCCCAAGTTCTCAAATAATCACCACCATTCATGGCTCTTGTGCTTCATCGAATTTGCCATCGAATATTCAGATTACCAGAGATCGGTGTTGTTCACCTTTTTCTTTTCAAAATTTATCTCATTCATTTGATACGATAAGCTTTCTCAGATTCTAAGCTTCTACTTTTTATAAGAGTATAAGAGAATTTTGCTACAGGGTGATGTTAAAGGCAAATCTAATGTGGGGAACTATAAAACCCATTGTTTTATGTTTTTTGCTCGTCTCTATGTCATCTTTACAATCTTGGTTTTGTCCTTAACCTTGGTAAGCAAGCTAAAGATGTGTGAGCTTTCATGAATTCATATATTCACTTCATTCCTAGTTTGACATTCTATTTCATTTTGCAAATGGAGCAGGTAAGGAGAAACTGACATTAGGGGCTGAGGATTTTGAAGTGCTGGGTCAATTTGCTGTGGTGGATGACCTCAAATTTGATGAGGATCTTTTGTGTTCCCGCAAGCTTGCTCCAACTTTAAACATTGAGCTCACTAGAGACATTAGAGATTGCCAAATTAGGGAGATTGGCCTAGCAAACTTCCAAAAGTATGAAGATATGGTGAGGCTAAATCTTTACATGCCATCGACCCCTACTTGGTCTGTTAACCCTACTACCATGACCTTATCGGCTCCTGTTGCTGGTACAGCCTCTATTGCTGTAAGTCAATTGTTAGGTCTGCTTCAGCCAAGAGGGAGAAAATTTCAAAAATTTTCAAAGGAAGAAGAAGCTCATGGCCGAAACATACCTCCTAAGATCCGTTGGTTTGAGGCTTCAATGTATCACATACATCAAATACAAAG
>JANHAO010019526.1:0-13182 GCA_026873985.1 Saraca asoca
ATTAAAAGCTAATTCACTAACACCAAAGCCATCACATGCTTGAAGACTACTTAAGAAACAATCAATGGCAACAGATTCAGGCACATAATTGAAATAAAAGTAAGAATATATTCTTAAAAAAGGATGAAAGATTGTACTAGTACACACATCTGTCATTCCTTGAGTTTATATTGTATGGATAGGTAGGTAGGAAATCCATAAACATCTACAATATAATTTCTTAAAATATGGCATAAACAACAAGGAGCATACACAACTTTATATCCAAGCAGAAAGGCTCTTTATCTTCCATTAGGCTCAGCAAGTTGGGGCCATGGGGCCCTGCATCTGAACTATTCTAACGTATCCATGTGATATCATCTCAATCTTTATAAGTGTTTTCTTTTTGTTTTAATTACTTAATAATTATTTAGAATATTAAATATTGATTTATTAATTCTTTAATAATTATTTTAATCAATTAACAAGTATTTAATAATTATTTAAATCACTTAATAATTATTTTTAATTATTGAAAAATTAATTTAAAATTTTCATAATTATTTATTAATTGTTTAATTTTAATTTTAATTATTTAATAATTATTTAGGATATTAAATAATGATTCATTAATTCTTTGATAATTATTTTTATTTATTTAAATTACTTGAAAATTAGTTGGAAATTATTTAATAGTTTTAATTATATATATTTATATTTGAATATTTATATTACTTAAAAATCATTTTGTTGTATATTATTAATTACTCATTTTGATTATGTTATGAGTATTTTTTGAGCTATACAAATAAGTTGGTAAAAGTCTAATGGACAAACCAGCTGATAAGAGCCCAACTCATCCAGAATTGAGGTCGATGGAGAAAGTCATCAAGTCACCAAATGTAAACTCAGATTATTGGTCATTAAGGGTCAAAATAACTTAACATGTAGCTTCAGGTCATTGAGCACAAAGTCTAGCCCACAGCTCAAAGCATGCTTTCCCAGTTATCAGGTCATTAAGGATGATAATTGGAAATTAATTATAGAAGTCTATTTCCAAATCAAATATTATCCGTTATGTAATCAATTCATGATTCATTACATTCAAATTGTAATGCCCAAGCTACTATAAATAGGAGTTGAAATCATTGTATAGAAAAGAGACAAAAAAACATATACTGTAACCCGACAAAAAATACACTAAAATGGATAGTAGCGGATGTAGCCATTGATTTAGACCAAATCACATTAAAAACTTTCTATTGTCATTTGTTCTTCATCTATCTCTTTCTTGTTTTCTTGCACTCTCAATCTGCAATTTGGACTTTGTACTTTAGTTAACTAGATTTACATGTCAACATTTTGGCTTTAGAAAGAGGGCCCTAAACTACATTCTTGTTGATTTTCTGTTCTATTGCAATGGTGCTAGAGGAAGAATGACTAGGAGTTCAAACGCTATAGTTGACCAGTCTAAGGGTCGCATGGAACAGCAGCGGGATATATTACCAGTTGGAGACCCAGTCCTTCTTGTAGCAAACACTTCTACCATCCCCACTACCGGTGCTGCCACCGGCATACCCCCATTGGCCCATCGCTAACCAGCTACTGATGTTTCAAGGATCGATGGAGTGCAAGCGTGGCATCAGCATCGGGAAGCACTTGAGAACATGGTGAGAGAACTGGTTGATATGGTTAAGGTGCTGGTTCAAGCATAAGCCCAGGGTGTGTAAAGGTAGGTTGAAGTCATTGCCTCCAATGAAGTACTCTAATAGCCACGAGAAAAGGTGCCAGTTCTAGAGGAGAGACCAATCAGAGAAGTACATCAATGCACTGATTTAGTTTGCTTTTCCAACTTACAACCTAGATAAGAGATCTATCAAACCTACGAAGTTGATATCACACCTCGCTCCATGGGCCCAAGAGTCCAAGTGAACCTAGATAGGGACAAGCGCGTAGAGGTTAGTTATAAGCATATTCGGGTTGTAGCACAATGTGAGGATGATGATAGAGATAATCACCAATACAGGGGTTCGCGTTGAGTTAGAGGCTCGAACAAGGCCAGTCAAGAACATATTCCAGATCGATACTTATGAGGTCAGGGGCATAGGAGAAGGCATAGAACCCCAGATAAAAGCTCCCATGACCAAGGGTGTGTAAGGAGCCAGCGATCTTCCAGTTGATAATTTGAGGCATAGGACCCGATAGTAGAAGAGCTGCTTCAAAGGGTATAGTAGTTAGAAGAATGCCTTTTGGCTCAAGATTGTTGAAGTCGTTATGAGGAGAGGATGCCTTTCACTAGGGAGATCGAGACAGAGCCTCTCCCTTCCAGGATCAAGATTCCCACTATCCTACAATACAATGGGGATAGTGACCTATATGACCACCTTGATGTGTTTAATGTATAGACGAATCTTCAAATGACCAATTCTTTGGTCAAATGTTGCATCTTCCTAACCACTCTTGGAGACATACCTCAAAAATGGCTCAAGAGTTTCCCAGCTTACAGCATTGATAATTGGGAAGAGTGCCAGAAGAGATTCATTAATCAATACAAGGCATTAAGAAGGTAACTTGCACCGTCCTACCACCTCACAACAATTTTTCAATAGAAAAGTGAATCATTGAAAGACTATATCACTAGGTTCAGACACAAGGTCAGTAACGTGGAGAATCCCTTATGACAATTATCTCAGTGGGACTCCATAAGAAAAATAAGTTATATGAGAACATATACAAGTCTCCAATGAGGGATCTGGGCAAGTTTGATGAGTGTGTTGCTAAAGAGATTAGGTGGGAGCAAACTTTGGCCCTGAGAAGTCCTATCAGAAGGATAAGGCTAGCTACTCCAATCAAGATAAAAAGAGGAGCAATGGCTGGAATGGCAAGGAGAGTCAAAATGATGGCTCCAATGATCAGGTTACAAAGAAGGCCAAGAATAAATGACCTCGCAGAAGAGACAAGAGAAATAGTTCACCTTAGGATCATAACTTATTAGCAACAGGTCACAAGATACTACAATAGAAAGGCCCAAGTTCAAAACTAAAATTGGTGATCTCATACCGCACCTTATCCTTCCTGGATCTCACAAGGTTAGTGACGGGATGCTAGGTCTAAACAAGGAAGGCCCGTAAATCATCAAGGGAGACTTGGGAAAAAGAGCTTATCACTTAACAAATATGAATGGAGCCAAAATTCTATGAGCTTGAAATGTTGAACATTTGTGCCCATATTTTCAATAAACTTAAGCTTACCCTTCTAAACCTTATTATACAGGAAGTGAGCTATTCTTAGGTTAAAAGAGCCATGGTCTACTAGCTGAGGCCTATTTAAGTCGACCTAAGAGTCGTCATTTATGGCTTACTAAACAATCATCTTGGTTCTAACACAAACAAAGTCACAGTTTGCTAGCTGGGGCCCATTCATGTCAACCTTAGAGTCATCATTTTCCACTTCCTGTGTATTCAACTTGGCTAATATTTATTAAGCCATGGTTTGTTAGCTGAGGTCCATTCATATTAACCTATGTATTATCGTTTGTGACCTATTAGGCATTCAACTTGGCTAATATTTATTAAGCCATGTTTGCGAGCTGAGGCACATTTATGTTAACCTTTAAGTTATTATCTGTGACCTACTAAGCATTCAACTTGGCATTAACTTGGTGATTTTTGTTATCATCATGATTAACAAAGCTATAATTTAATTATTTCTTTACTTGAAGTTGACTACTATTGAAATTTAGAAGAATAAATCAAGAAAATTATAAAAGAAGAAGTTCATCAAAAACCTCATTCAACAAAGTGAATGCGCATATGAAAATTCAAGAAACAAAATTCAAAATTACAAAAGAAGCATGCAACAATCGTGACCTAAGAGGAAGGTTGGTCCCTAGGAGCTGTACTCCAGTAGGCTAGAGGGTCGACATATGTGGCGAGTAGGTTGTCCATCATTTGGTGATCAATAGCCATGATCCATGAGTTACTCTCTTCTTGAGTTATTCCATTATTGACCAATATGCCCTGAGCAAGAGTCACTCCACCTATGGCCTTCGCACCCTCAGTTGGAGGAATTGCCTTAGCAACTTCCTCAAAGTCCTTAATAGCCTAGTGAACATCCCCACCAAAAAGGGAAAAGCCCATTTTCAGGTGCTCTTTCCATAAGGTATACAAGAAGCCGACAGTGGTTCTAGACACCACATCTTCATGCACTTTCGCAACCATCATAGTGGTCTTTGCCCCAACTTGAGTGGTTTCCCCTCTTGCCTGAGTGACCTTCTTCTTGGCCACCTCCTTCTACTTCTCCGTAGCCTCTACTCAGTCTGTCATGGCCTCCTTCTCCTTCTCAGTAGCCTCAGCTTGCTAAACTATCGCATCCGGCTCGTCCTTCACTCTCGATAGCTTGTCGACAACCTTATTGGGATTCAAAGTAAGAATGGAAGTGACAGCCTCATGGTTTGCTTCCTTGCGAGATAGAGCCTCTTCAGCTTCTTTCTTAGCCACCTCGATGTTTCTCAACTGGGTCTTGAGTAGCTACATTCTATCCCTCAGCCTTATCGCCTCAGTTGTCATGGCAGTCAGGTCACTCTTAAGCTTATTTTTATCCTTCTCCCAAGATAAGAGCTCATCCCTTAATTTTATCACCCCTAGTGTGCTCTGAGAAACCAAATGGTTAAATTACCTTGCAAAGAAGTAAAAGAAATGAGGTGAAAGAACTGAACTTACCAGCATACTATGACGAGCTATGTAGCCTATCAAACCATCACCAGACATTCCCTCTGACTCCAGTTGCTTGGTATGGGTCCCCAAGATCAGGTCCACATTCTCCTGGAGGAAGTTGTAATAATCTTCTGCCTTAGTGCCAAGGCCATTAGATCGCTCTTGGGGCGTGACCTCTAATGCCACTTGTTTAGTTATGACCACTGCCTTTTTCCCTTTATCCACCTTTTGCTTCTTGGCATGGGCCTCAGATGGGGACCTTACCTTCACCCCATCACTAGGAGTAATTAAACCCACACCAATAGGAGCTTTCACTGGCTCATCTGGGACCCCAACCACCTTAGGCTATGAAGTAGGAACTAGTGCTTGTGAGTTCCCTACTATTATTACCAAGGAGGAAGATTGACTTATAGCAACAGGGGCTGCAGCCATAGCAGGAGTTGATATGGTCACGACAGCAGCAAGGTTAGCAAACTAAGTAGAAGGAAGGGCTGGTGGCATGAGAAGGTAGAGGTTCACCATATCTGCATACTATTGAAAGTTTGCTGGCTAACCACCTTAACTCCGCAAGCTTTGATATCTTTAGTGCCATTAAGATGGTGGGTGTTAATGACAATGAACCCTGGAAGAGGTTAAGTTAAGTGGCCATTAGGTGAGGGTGCCATGATGCAATAGCCCTTAGGGAAGTGGTATTTTAAAGCTATTCTCCTAAGCTTGTCAAGCTTAATAGTTGAAGCATGGTGAATAAACACTACGCAAGTAGGAGGCCTCTATTTCTAATCAGCTTGTTGACCCTTAGCAGGGTCAGGACAAGCTACGGACTCCTCAATGGCCTCACCACTCCTAGAGGCTGCTTCTTTGGTGATGTGCACCTGCTTCTCACTCTAATTGGGAGAGTTAGGAACATCAGTACTCCCTACTTGGTGACCATGGCACTTATGAACTATAGACATCTACATAGAAGAGAGAATAGTCAGGTTACTGCAAGTAGACCATACCTAAAAGTTAAGGCTTCTATTTGCTAATAGGGAATTTTCTATGCAGCAAGTCATACATGCTTCATATCACCACACCTAAGACCTAGACCATTAAAAACATGAGGGGGCTCGACCAATAAGTCCATCAGGTCTCTAAAACTTGGGAGATACGTAGAAAGCTAAATTCAATAATCTACAACCTTAAAACCTACAAGCATTTTGTTAAACAGATTGCATGCCAGCTTCTACAAACAATAAAAGGTGAGCAAATAAGCATTCAATAGAATTAACTAACATGCAAATTTTCTTAGCAATCAATAGGCACACACTACCAAACATGTCATCAAGACATCAAAAACTCACAAAACAAAGCATTCATGAAAAACAGAAGCTTAGAGTCAAGGGTGTGCTGAAAGAACTTACTGTATTAATAGGACAAGAGGAATTTTGAGAAAGGAATGAAGTGCAAGATCAATCCCTAACAACATGAATCCAAAGTATTCTATTGCAAATTTGGCAAAGCAAAAAAGTGAAAAATGGTGGCTAATGTTTATGAGTTTGAGAGAAAAGTAAGAAGCAGGGTGTCGGGTTTCAAAAATGTCAAGTAAAAGGGAAAAAGGGTTTTCTCTCACCTTATATAGCTCTCATAGCCTTACCGTTAGATCTAAAGATTGATCAACTACCCTCGATCTAACAGTCCAATGAATAACAAGGCTTGTTCATCTCCACTTTGACGATTATGGAAAAAAGTGTGCATTAAATATGGTAATGATGGCACATATGAAGTGATGGAATAGAAGTTTACATGATGGCATGGTAGATCATAATCGTTAGCTTTTACCAGCAAACTACAGCTCCCAGTCCATAGATCATGTTGAGAGCAGGGGCTAATGTTGTGCGTATTTTTAGAGCCATACAAATGGGATGGTAAAAGCCTAATGGACAAGTCAGCTGATAAGGGCCCAGCTCATCTAGTATTTAGGTCGCTAGAGCAAATCATCAGGTCACCAAATGTGAACTCAGATCACTGGTCAACATGAGTCAAAGCAACCTAACATGTAGCTTCAAGTCATTGAGGACAAAGTCTAACCCGTAGCTCAAAGCTCACTTTCCTAGCCATAAGGTCATTAAGGACAACAATTGGAAATTAATTATAGAAATCCATTTCCAGATCAAATATTATCTATTATGTAATCAATTTATGATTCATTGCATTCAAATTGTAATGCCCCAGCCACTGTAAATAGGGGTTGAAATCATTGTACATAAAAGAGACAAAAAACATATACTGTAACTCAGCCAAAAATACACTAAAATGAATAGTCATCGACTAGGCATTGATTTAGGCCGAACCACATTAAAAACTTTCTAGTGTCATCTTGTTCTTCCTCTATCTCTTTCTTGTTATCTTGCACTCTCAATCTACAGTTTGGACTTTGGACTTTAGTTGACTAGATTTGCACGTTAACAGATTACTTAACAATTATTTTTGTTTGATTCTTTTGTTTGTTTTAGACTATATTTAATAGTGCCTTCCATGCTTTCTAGTCTATTAGATATGGATAAATCATGAATTAGTTGGTCAAGGAAGACAGATGAGTATAAGAAAGGACTAAATAAATTCTTGATTTTGCATTTGAATGACAATCTATTAAGGGGAGAATAATATGTTCCCATCCTAGTTGTAGATTCAAAAAGTGGTTGATTAGAGTTGAAGCCTATGACCACTTGACTCGAAAGCAATTGGAGAGCCAATAGTATCTTTCATGATGATTTTATCCTTAGTATACATCATAACATCAAATACACTCTATTAAAGTGTGTCAACTTTCCATGAAGAGTCCTTGTGTAGCAGTAGAGTTATTATCTATCTTTGGCTCTTCGTCTCTCCATGTCAAATAAGAAATTTGGTGATTGCTACATATAATATTGGCAATTCACCCTATATATCTTTCACTCAGCCTAATCCTCATAATTGGTCTCATTTATTGTTTTCATGGTAATCAATTGCATAGGTAACAAAAAATTGAGGAAATAACAATTTATAAAATTTATCATAAATTTCTAAAATTGCATGTTCAACATAGTCATGCTATAATATTTCCTCAATAACCATACAATTCCAAATAGTATTATATTATAAAACCCAACGCCAATAAGGCATTTAAGACTTTATAATATAACGCAAAGATTGAATGCTACATTCCTAAAACCCAACATTGATATGGCATTTAAAATTTTAAGAACATAATAAACAATCCTAACACTCACATTATCACTAATAAACTATGTTAATAATATTACATCAATAGGGCATATCTATTACTAATATAGCACCCTTCTAGATATATTTTCAAATTTTAATTTCAACAAAATTTTATTCAACTAGTCCCATAGGTGAGTACATAATTGCTCAAAATTTCATAGCATAATATGAGCCTAAAAAATATTCTTACATAATTTCACAAAATTATACACAATCTGGAAGAAAAGATTCAGATGTGTGAACATCATCAAATTACCCCACAAAAATTACATATAGTAGTAATATATATAAGAATCATACAATAAATTTTTATGCCCAAATAACGTAATTAATATGATTTCTACATAATCATAATTCTATGCATACAAAATTCAAATAATAACAAGATAGAATGAAAAAATTCTAGAAAATTTTTAGAAAATAAGGTAACATGTAGAAATCACATGGAAAATTTTTTAAAATAAAATAATATCAAATTAGTAATCAAATAAATTGGGCAAAACAATTAAAATAATCTTATTTCTAGAAAAATTAGGAAAAATTACAAATAGTAGTTCAATATGTTGCAAATACATAATAAAATTTTTAGGCCCAAATAAAATTAAATAATTATTTAAATACATTGGGAAAAAATAAATAAAATATTTGTATTTTCAAAAAAATTTGAAAAAAATACCACAAATAGTGCTCAAAGAGTGGAGCGTGGTACTATAATTTTTATTGTCCTTTGCTAGTATGATGATACATGGCCTAACACAACACTAATGTGAGTAGTTAACTATATAATCAGACCCAACCCGATTTTGAAACTCATTCAATTTAATCATATTTTAAACAATTTTTATGTGGATTTCTATGCCTAAATTCATCTAAAACTAATCCCCCTGTTAATTTCACAAAATCATTGAAAAAATCAATGCAATTTTAACATGAAAAGTACTAAACCTCTATTAAGTTACCTAAATTGAAAATTCTTAAAGTTGATGTCACTTGTGATCGAATTTAAAAAATTGATTGAGGACTTTCTTTTATCTAATTATTCTAATATAGAATCATGAATTAATTTGAACAAATCTCTAATAATTAGGTCAAGTTTTAACAAAACAATTTTTCGATAACGAAAAAATAATTTAAAAATTTTCAATTTTGAATAGTATTTGTTCAAATTGATTTATGCATTTTGCACACCATATACTTTTGAGATCAAATTATAAATTGATTTAAAAAATATCTTTTTAAATTATTGAAATTTAAGAAATCAAGTTTTTGGAAAAACTAAATTAATTCAATTTATAATTCCATTTCAAAATTTATAAAATTCATAATCAATTTATGCAATTAAACAATATAGAAGAGACAAAAAAAAATTAATGTTTAACCCATAATTTTTCTCATCATATATTATGGATGGATTTTTAACAATTCAATTACATAAAATTATCAAACAAAAAAATAATTGCATAAATTTGAGCCAAATAATATGAAAGAAAAAAATTGACTCTAATACCAATTGTTGAAAATAAGATAAATCCATAATAGCCAAATCGATAGAATTATTGAATTATGTTACAACAAATCTGTATATATAATTTATTTAACAGTAATGAAATCATACCTGACATAATGTAAGAATCCATGATAGTCGAAAGTACTCCTTAGCAGGTGGTATTATGTTAAAGATCTTTTTAACAAGATCACTCTTTATAATTCTAGTAGAAAAGAAAAGGAGAACAAAAACTATATTTAAAGTCTTAATGGAGCAACTACAACTCTAGTAAGATATAAGTAGGGATTTGTCTTATTGTAACTCTACTGGATTAACTAACCTATCATCATTGGTTCAGTGACAAGACTTATACCACTAAAGTCAATCAATGATCAAAGTGTCAATATAAGTTTAATAATTTGATCACATAATTAATTGACCCATAATAATCAATTATTGCAGCATTCATTTAATCTAATAACATATAATTTAACTAAAATATGGTAGTCCACTTAAGAAAATTCTAACAAATAAATCACAAACTATCAAATCCTTTACCATAATAAATCTTGAACCATTTATGTAATTATAAATCAAAGCAAAATCCACAATTTCACCAAATAAAGATATATTAAGTTTGTTGAGCGGAGCAAATATCATCCTCAATCCTTAAATATATAGCAACTATTATCAGTTAGACTATCTTAATCTGGACTTGACCCCCAAACAAAAATCGTAATCAGCACCAAAAGGGGGAAGAAGACACAACATGAAGCACACTCAATCAATTTCCGTATGAAACTACACTCAAAAAGTGCACTGAATGACAACCTCCCACATACTGCACATAAATGCAGTGTGGTAGACGGAAGATCTCAAATTCACCTGTAAGAATCAGGGCGCTTTGGCTTGGTCTGAACAATGGCCTCAATCTTCTCCATCACAGAAGGAGTCAGCAATGGAATTACCTCAATTGCTTTCATGTTCTCTTGAGTCTAAACAACAGAAAATAATTTCTTTAGTAGCAAACATATATGAAAAATTACTAAAAAATTTTTTTAAAAAAAAGGAGGACAGAATACCTCTTTAGAGTTGACTAATTTGACTGAATATGTGATGAGGGTGGGGAATGTTACACACACAAGCACACCAAGAGATATGTATGCACAAGGCCTGATTTAACTGAATATGCAGATGTCATATGAAAATTTTCAGAACAGCCATCTCCTTACAAGTGAAAATCTAAATATTAAAATTCATGATAGCAAGAGCCTCGTACTTCTTGTTAAGTTTAACCATCAAGAACTAAAAAGAAAAAAAAAAGAGCCAAAAAACAATTTAATTTCAATAAATTCTCTTTGGAGGTAGTTCCTTCCAGGACAGTACTTCTGACCAACCCTTGACACCCTTTTACCCATTTTCTTCAAATTAATTGTAAAGTTGGGAATATATGATGATTGATATGATGATTTATGTTTCTCCAGGCATTATTTTGCCACGTAGAATTAATAACCAATTAGAATCAAGATATTAGAGGCCATCTAATTACTATACCTAAGATGACTGACTCTATATACTTACAATGCTTTTATCATGTGCATCATCAAAGTGTCCTTTTGGAACATCCTTCCTTCTTTGTTAAGTTCGATGATTTCATCGAAACCATGTACTAGCTTTATAATAAAATTCCAAAAGGAAAAAATTGATAGACTCAATCAAATATCATTCGCTTTGTTTCTCATCACATTCCAAATTGTTAGACACAATGCTACAAACAGACATAATGCAACATATGTGCAAGTCTATTCATATATAAGCTGACTCAAAACCCAATTGACTTTATAGGAATAAATGTAAGAAGAGAATAAACTATTTTGGCTTTAGCCAACTTTCAAAATGAAGAAGAAACTGCAATTCAAATAGACAATAGTTTGCAAAGAGGCCACACTCAATGAATAAAATAACTTTTATCATGACCATAAACATGATAATGTTTACTGAAATTGGCACATGTTTTCTACAATTGGCTCCCTCAATGATAAAACAATCAGACCTGTGGTTTGAAAACAAAATAAGAAATTCACATTTTTTGTTTTAACAAAAAAATTTGAAAACAAAACAATCAGACCAAAAATGGAACTTCTGGAAATTAATATCAAAATGAACAACTAAGGCTCTGTTTATTTTGACAAAAAAATTTGAAGATAGGAGGAAATATTTTCAACTGATTATTTTTCTGGAAAGTACACATTTTTTGTTCTTTGGTGTTAGTAGAAAAAATCATTTTTTTTTTCTGTTTCATATTGAAAAGGAATATAACATGGCAATCCTCACTTTTGATTGGTAAGGACAATTGGTCTGCATTATATTATTATGGAACAACTAAAAATTAATCATGACACAAGAGATTGGTTTTCAATTATTACATAGCCATTATTGAAAAAAAAATACTGTTAGTGGCAAGTGGACAGTTTTACAGCCATACCCTTGGCAATTGATATTATTAACTATGTTCTGACGGAAGATGACTTCCGCTGTGGAGCGGCAGAAGTCATCTTCCAGCATAAAGGGCTCTATTTTCTGCTTTTCAATCCAGAGATTTTCCATCTGTTAACCTTTTCTTTAACTTGGACACCAGAAAATAAACACAAATTTCTTGAGTGTGATTTTATGTCAAAACAGAAACGTCACAAGGGTGATCCTAATTGCACCATTGTGGTAACCATCCTTCCATATTGAGTTGAATACCACTCTTCAATAGCCACCGGCATAATTGAAAGAAAAGCGATCATTTAGGATTTGATCTCAATGCTCAAGAAAGGGAAAAAGTCAGAAAGGCAAAGAGACAGAGAAAAATGAGAGGACAAAAAGAAAGAATTCGGCAGAACCTCGAATTTACGGGTGACAGATAATGGTATAAAAAACGCATAATATTGACAACTACCCTCCCAAAATGCTTTTCATTCTATTTCTTTTTTTAAGTGAAACAACCTCGAATTTCAACAACGACAACAGCAATTAACCCAATATTTATTAAAGCCAATTAGCCCCTTTGATGAGAATCTAACAAAAAATGACACCCTAAAGTTATGGCAGACTCTAGTAGTAGCTAAATTAAACGCATTAGGAAGAAATTGTCAATTGCGTATCCCAAGAAAATTAGTAATGTGGATGTATTTTTAAAATTTGCCATGTTGTTGTGTCTATGTATGCTTCATCGATTATTAGTTTTATTGCTAATCCCCAGAAAAATCCTCCAGCAATTATAAGTATTGTTTTATGTGTATCTTTACTGAAGCAATATGGACGATGGAATAGAATAGCCTGGAATGTTTTGAATTCTAGGATGACTGACTTATAAATATGTCTAAAAATACATGTAGTGTGCTTAGAACTAACCTGAATACTTTGTAGCACCAGTAATCACTGAAGAAACATTTGGATTTGCAGCACACCAAACAATTGCAAATTGAGATAACGGCACACTCAGTTTATGTGCCATTGGCTTTAGCCCGTCAACCTTTCTGAGAAAATCATCAATTAATGATCAATTTTCCATATTTTACAAGATATGATAAAAGAGAAAAGAAAGAGTACTACTTAGTATTGCAAACTAAGAGGCCACATAAATCTGTTGGAATGTAAACTTGTTCCTTATTAATTTTGAATTTTCCACATGTTTCTAAAGTTAATCCAATTGAAGTTTCTAGGTTGTCTTGGAAAACTAATAGTCTAGTTTTAAGAGAAGCTTATCTAGTC
>JANHAO010019527.1:0-13188 GCA_026873985.1 Saraca asoca
AAGTATGTTACATCAACATTTATTGTACAAGATAGAATATACAGATTAAATCTCCTTTTTTGGCTACTACAGATTGTCTTTTGCAGGCAAGCCCCATTTATCCGTTGGGGCAGAGCATGACTTGGTCTTCTCTCGAGCGAGCTTTCAGGTCACTGGTCACATTTTTCTGGCTAGGTCATTTGGTCTATAGGCGTGTTTGTTCTTCAGAATGGAAAGGTCAAGCTCGCTCTCTCGCACACAAGCTCAAGTTGGCGAGGTCACTTCGCAATGCGACTTGACGATGAGGCAATCTGAACACTCTTTGAGCTGGTCCCTTTGCCACTCTAAAACTGCTCATAAGCGTTCTTAGGTTAAACTGATTTTCACATACAACATATAGGTACTATAGTGATGAATAGCTCAAGGTTCCAAATAGAATTCCTCCTCACCAAGATAAGGAGATTTCTAAGGAGAGAAATAAGTTTCTCTTCTTAGAATCTCATAGGAAGAAAGTTTTTTTAGAATTTGCAAACTTCTCTTTTTGTGCAAATGAGTTTGGATCTTTTGATTCAGTTGAAGATAGGTGGCAATTGGATCCAAAATCTTGGAAGGTGATACATGGATATTCAATCCCTTTACTTCAAAAATTACCATTAAAACTTCTTGTTCAACCTTGTTCTTCATCATGTTGTGAAAGAAATTGGAGTACTTACTCATTTATTCATTCTATGAAGAGAAATAAGATGCATCCTAAAAGGGCTAAAGATTTAGTTTATGCTCATACTAATCTTTGACTCTTGTCTCAGAAGAGTGAAGCTTATATACAAGGAGAGATAAAGAATTGGGACATTGCAAAGATGCATGGTCCACACTTAATGATATTGTTGGTCATATTGAAGTTAAAAATCTATCTCTTGATGAACCACATGTGGAAGCTGTGCTTTTTACAGATGATGGAGAAGAAGGAGAAGAAATCAATACAGTCAATATTGATAAAGAATAGATAGTTAGAAATGTAAATAGTTCATTTTTATTGATAGTCTTTATATATATATATATATATATTCATATGTATATATATTTAAACTATGGGTGCTACTTTGATTATACTATTTTAGATATAGTAATTGTAAATTGGTTAAAGTTTATTGATTATAGATATTTTTTGCATATTAATGACAAATACATATTTCTAGTTTTCAAATGTTAATGTTCTTACATAAAATTTATATCTTTTTGAGATGTCCTAATCATATCCTTATCCTAATTTTTTAAAAAATTGTTGTATCTTTGTACACATGTCGTATCTTATCTATGCTTCATAGGGTTTCTCTATTTCCATCTTCGAATTACTCTTTCAAACTATCTCGATTGGCCTCCACCTTCTTCAAATCCAACTTCATACCCTCAAGAGATAACTTGCAAACTGAAGCTTCCCTTCGTAGTTGATTGGCCATCTCTTCCTATTTCTTTGCATCATCCTTGGGATGTCCTAGCTGCTTAGCTTGATCAACCAATTATCTCTTCTCCTTGATTTCTCCATCCTTCTTTGCATTCTCCTTCCTCCACTCACACTCAAGTTCTTCATTCAAGGGGTCAAATAGCTTGAAATATTTATCCTTATGTTCATCATGAATTTTAGCTAGCTCTCAAACCTTGTAACCAATGGCCAACAAGCACAAAGTCTAGCAAAGACTTTAGTTGACAAAAAAAAATTGGCAAAATTTATCAGCCCATTAGTTTTCATTTCCTTCACTAGAATGTCTTGATCCTTGAAGAACAGTTGATTCCTGGAAAAGGAACGTAATTTAAATTCCTATAAAACAAGGTGTCATGCTTTCTTGTCACCTTATCATCCCTAGAACATTTTCTAGTTTCCACCTAAGAACTGTCACTTTGGTGAAAGCCACCCTTCCAATCACTTTGCTTCTATGATCACCATTGTTTGGGGTGAGTAGGAGTTGATCAAACGACAGATGAGCCGGCCTTCTTGTTCTAATGAAAAGATTGAAATTTAGTATTGTCACATCTCAATTTTGGGAACATAATTGACACAAACCATCAAAGTGGTAACCGGTGAAATTATGGAATGCAAGCTTTAGTAAATTTAGCTTAGGAAACATTTTTTGATAATCAAAGTACATAATCCTTTCATATTTAAAAAAAATGTAAAATATTTGGATCTTTGTCTAGTAAAATGAACATAATCATTAAAGAGATAATCAAAGAAGGCATGTACTCGATAATATGTAATCACATAATGAGCAAAGTAAATTAATATTTTGATAGTTTCTTTTTTTTTCTATTATGTAGAAGATCATTATCCGAAGGCAATATCAATTTAATTTGATTTAAAACTTTTATATTAAAATTTACATGAAGCAAATAGAGATAACCAAATCAAGTCATAAATGGAATGTCAAAAAATAATTTTGTAATAATCAAGCACAATTAATTGAAGAATAAATTTACAATGTTTATAATTAAAGAATGATTACTAGAATACATTAGAATTGGGAAACGATATTATAGAACAAAAATTGATACATAATTATTTTTTATTTACATGAAATAAAGTATAAACAATTTGATAATCTAATTGCTAACCCAATCCCAAAAGGTATGTTTAGATTAATTAGAAATGCCAATGAAAGATAATGCAGTTCTCCATCAATACAATGACTTGACTTATGCTTTGGTTTGTATAATGTTAATGTTATAGGCAAAAAATGACCTCAAGAGATCACGACAGACCCGAGGCCAGATCATCCAGCCCGCTAAAGATGCCCGGCAAGCCCCACCTCGCTTGCTACCAAATAGCAACACAGTGAGGTGATCATAAATCTAGCTCGTCAAGCGATCGACCATCTTGCTTGAGCTTGCCACCCCGCTACAGTAGTATCAAGCTCACTACAGCGACCTTCCACAACAACCCCGAGCTAGGAATCCCAGTTCAGGATGACAGACACCTCGCACGGTAAAGCAACACTGAGCGGTAGATACATACAAATATAAGTCCACAACTGACCAGGCAACCTATATCCTGCAACAGTCGGATTATAGTCTTTTACTATCCTTTCCATTTATATCATGATGTAACATAGTTGTAGTTTGTAATCATTTTGTCTCATTCTCCCCTTCCTTAAATAGGAAAGCCTTGTTAGAACGAAGGAGGGGAAAGGAGGCATCTTATAAGCCAAAACTCTGTATAAACAATCCTTCATATTAATAAAATTAAGGTTGTGGACGTAGGGTCTGGTGCTGCCCAGATTTAGCCAAACCACGTTAAAAACACCGTGCCATGCTTCTTCCTCTCCCTTTGCCCCTTTGTGCTTTGGAAGCAGTATAGGATCCCAGAACTCATCCCTTGTTGGCCGAAATTTGGGACTCTCCATACTAACCAAATTTGGAGGTCAACATTTTGGCACCGTTTGTGGGGATCCATATGCTCTCTGAAGTCTCCATTGCAGCTTAACAATGGCAAGAGGAAGAACCACTCGGAGCTTAACCACTCCTTCTTACCCAAGAGGTCGGGGGCTTTCGAAGGTAGCTTGAAGATGCTATCGAAGAGGCAAGCTATGCTATTGAGAGAGCACAGTAGGTTGAAGAGAGAGCTATGCGCGCTAAAGAGGAAGTCATCAAGATAAAGGAAGATACCTCTACTGTGTTCGAGGAAGCTTAGATTGTTGCTACCACCCACACTACTGATAGCTTTATGTATACCTTGTGGCTGCATCATCCGAGCATGGATTTTTGTTTCTTCAATGGAGACATCTCAGATATCATTCAAGGTTTTATCGAAAGTGTAGGGATGACTTCTCCTTTTGGCACTGAGGCTACTGATGGTGCAGATGGTCCTCCTCAGGAGAACACCATACCAGCTGAGGCTACTTCGCAAGGGGAAGGAGCAGTCGGGAATGAATTTGGCAAAGAATCATCAGGGAATGTGCCCGTAGTGACCCCTTCTGATGCTTAGGATCTTCCTGCTTCTGAGGCCCCCCTAGTCCTTCCTCCTAGGATTTGTTGTTTTTGTTTCATTTCCTGTATCTATGGTTTGTAATTAAAACATTTCACTTTAAGCTTTAATGGGCTTTGCCTTTTTCCTCCTCTCTCCTAGTTTTATGGCTAACATGCTTCCGATAATCTATACTGGGCAAGGTAAGAACCGAGCCTCCCTTTGTTTTGCAATGTGGGAAATACAATTTGCCTTAATCAAAATGTCATCGTTTCCATGAATTCAAGTAAACACATGCATCACTAATTTGTCAAGGTAAAGTGGAATTTACTTAATTTGAAATACCGTTACAAGTTTTCCACATCAAATTTGCTCTACTGATAATAGGGTCAGAGATGTTTAGTGTTCTAGGCCCAAGGAAGTTCTGTTCCTTTGACGTTGATAAGGCGATATCCCCTGGCTTGCAGCCTTCCTTTTACAATGTATGGACCTTCCCAATTTGGTCCTAGCATTCCATCCCTGGGATCACGGCCTCTTGGTAGGACAAGTCATAAAATGAGGTCACCTATCTTGAAACTTTGAGTCTGCACCTTCCTATTGTAATACCGAGCTATCCTCTACTGGTAGGTAGCTATCCTTAGACATGCTTCGTCTTTTTTTTCTGCGATGAGGTTGGTGCTTGCTGAGAGTAGCTGGTCATTCTCCTTTGCATTGAAGGTGGCTCTTCAGTGTGAGGTAACCTCAAACTCAACCGGCAACATAGCTTCTATTCCGTAGACCATCAAGAAAGCAATTTCTCCCATGGAGTTGCAAGCCATGGTGTGATAAGCCCATAATACTATTGGTAGTTCATCCATCCATGCCCCTTTCTTTGTCTCCAGCCTTTTCTTTAGGATCTATTTTATAATCTTATTGACTGCCTCTACTTGCCCATTGGTTTGAGGGTGATCTACTGACGAGAAACTCTTTAAGATCTGGAGGTCGTCGTAGATCTAGATGAATTGCTTGCTAGTGAATTGCATCCCGTTATCTAACACTATCTATTGGGGAACACCGAGCCAACAGATAATGTTATTCCAGACAAACTTTTATATCTGAGAGGAAGAAATCTGGGTCAATTCCTTTGCCTCTGCCCACTTGGTAAAGTAATCCACAGTGGCTACAGCGTACTTGTAGTTCCCATGACCCATGGGGAGAGGTCCTATTAAGCCGATCCCCCAAATTGTGAAGGGCCATGGGCTGACCATTTGCTGAAGGCAGGCTAGAGGAGCTCGAGGAATGTTGGCAAACCTTTGGCATTTGTCACATCTCCTGATGAGGTTGATGGCGTCCTATTTTATAGTAGGCCAGAAGAAGCCTGGCCAAAGGACTTTTTGTACTAACAACAGCCCCCTAGCGTGATTGTCGCAATGCCCGGCATGTATTTCTTTCAAAATGATGTCACACTAGGGACCATCAATGCAGTGAAGGAGCGAGGCCGAGAGACCCCTTCTATAAAGTGCATCATCTATGATGCAGTACCTTGTAGCCCGAAACTGAATGCGGTGTGCCTCTAACTTATCTTTAGGGAGCTCGGCATTCTGGAGATACTTCACGATAGGGGTCATCCATGAATCATGCATTAGAGTGGTTGTCATTACATCGTTCTTCTGCCCTATGTTGTGGGATGGTAGGACTTCTACAGGGATCACGCCTATGAACTTTGCATCCTTGGCCGTGGCTAGGTGGGCTAGAGCATCTGCATGTGCGTATCTGAGCCTGAGGGACCTGGCTAATTTCATGTCTTCAAAATGTGTGAAGTAGTTCTCGTGCCTTCTGTAGGTACATAGCCATTTTCATCCCCTTGGCCTGATATTCCCCTTTTATGTGACAGACAACCAGCTGGGAGTCGCTAAAGACCTTTAAGTTCTCAGCCCATGCTTCCTTCGAGAGGCAAAGCCCAACTAGAAGCACTTTATATTCAGCTTCATTATTAGTGGCCTAAAATTCGAGCCTTAAAGCACAATGAACTTTATACCCTTCAGGGCTGATCAATAGGACTCCCACTCCCACTTTATGATCACACGATGACCTGTTAGTGTAAAGCTCCCACCATGGCCCTTCTGAGGTTTCAGCTTCCTCTTCCGCTGACCTAGTAAATTCTGCTATGAAGTTAGCTAAGGCTTGCCCTTTGATCACTGACCGTGGTCTATAATGGATGTCGAATTGAGCAAGTTTGACTACCCACTTCAGTAGCTAACCTGAGGCATCTGCCTTCTGAAGGGTTTGTCTTAGGGGGTATTAAGTTGGGACCTCGATGGAATGGGCTTGGAAGTATGGTCATAACTTCCTCGATGCAACCACGAGGTAGTGATGAGTTTCTCAATTGGAGTATATTTCTCTTTAGCATTTATTAGCTTTTTGCTCACATAATAAACTGGGAATTGTATCCTGTTCTACTTGCAAACAAGGGCTGCGCTGATGGCATGCCATGAAACTTCTAAGTAAAGGATAAGGACATCACCTTCCTATGGTTTAGAAAGAAGAAGGGCCCAACTCATATATTCCTTTAAAGATAAAAAAGCAGCCTCGCATTCCTCCATCCATTCGAAATGCTTCACCTTTTTTAAGGCTTTGAAAAATAGCAAGCACTAGTCCATCGCTTTGGACACGAATCTGCTCAGGGTTTCGATCCATCTGGTTAAGCTTTGGACATCCTTTGTTCCGCTAGGCAACCTCATATCTACGAGCACCTTTATTTTCTTAGGGTTGGTTTCTATGCCTCTATTGTTCACCATGAACCCCAGAAATTTTCCAGAAGCTACTCCAAAAGCACACTTCAATGGGTTCAGCTTCATCTGGTATTTTCTCAAAATCTAGAACATTTCATCCAGGTCTTTTATATGGTTAGAGGCCTACCCAAACTTGATGAGCATGTCGTCCACATAGACTTCCATGGTCTTCCCAATCTGATCTTTGAACATTGCATTGACCAGCCGCTGGTAAGTCGCTCCAGCATTTTTAAGTCCAAAGGGCATTACCTTGTAGCAGTATAGCCCTTTATCAGTGATGAACGACGTGTGCTCCTCATCTTGCAATTTCATGGGTATTTGATTATATCCGGAGTAGGCATCTATGAAATTGAGGAGTTGATGGCTGGCCGTGGCATCTATGAGCTGGTCAATTCTTGGTAGAGGGAAGCTATCTTTTGGACAAGCTTTGTTGAGATCCGTTAAGTCTATACATGTCCTCCATCTCCCGTCCTTCTTCTTGACCAAGATGGGATTGGCGACCCAGAACGGGTAATGAGCCTCCCAGATGAACTTGTTCGTCAGTAGCCTTTCCACTTCCTCCCTTAGGGCGCACGAGCGCTCTATAGTTAGGGGCCTTCTTTTTTACCTTATCGGCTGATGGAGGTGGTTGATATTTAACTTGTGCAATGCAATTTTAGGGTCGATTCCCACCATATCCTCGTGGCTCCAAGCGAAGACATCTATGTTTGCCCTGAGAAAGTCCGTTAGCTGGCTCTTTACATCGGGAGATAAGCTACCCCCAAGTTTGAGTCATCACTGGTCGCCTGCCTCGCTGACCCCGATCTCTTCAAGTTCTTTGACTGGTCTGGTTTCTTTCTCTGCTTCCTAGTCTCATGGGTCAAGGCCATGATTTACCTCAATTGAGTTCAAGGATTGAGGCTCCTTACCAGAAGTTGCATCCATCCTTCTTCGTTTATCCCCAACCTTAATGGCGTCTTCATAGCAACGCTAGGCAGTGTATTGCTCGCCTTTCACACATCTGACCTCGTTTGCCGTGGGAAAATGGATCGTTAAAGTCCTTGTGGAGACAATCACATCTAGGTCATTCATGGCCAGTCGCCCTATAAGTATGTTGTAGGCCGACGGGCAGTCCACAATTAAGAAATCAGCCAGGATGGTAGATTGGTAGTCTTCATCTCCCAAAGTGATGGGGAGTTTGATTCATCCCATAGGGAATATTGCATTGTTGGTGAAGTCGAAGAGAGGGTCGGGTGAGGATTCAAGGTTGTTTCAGTTTAGTCCCATTCAGTCAAAGCATCCCTTATACATAATGCTGACCGAGCTACCAGTATCCAGCATAATTCTTCTCACTTTAGCATTGCCGACCTTAGCCCTGATGACATTGGCATTGTTATGCAGAGACTGGATCCCCCGCTCATCATCATCCACAAAAGTGATAGACCTAGGGGCCATCCTCACCTTTTTGGTGAGCCTGTCATGCTTGTTGCCTTCAGACAAGACATAGCTCGCATTCCGTCCATACCAATCTCGTGAGGTACGTGAGGCCCCAACAATGTGTGGCCCCCCATGGATCGTGTAGATGGTTCTGACCATCACTGTCTATTTTTGCTCAGCACCAGAAGGTGGTTGTGTCACGTGTGACAGAGATTGACGGTTTGAGGGCTGTGCCACGTAACCTCTTAGGCAGCCCCTTTGGATAAGATCTTCAATCGCATCCTTAAGAGATTTGCATTCAGAGGTTGTGTGTCCTATATTGTTATGATAGGCATAGAACCTGCTTGGGTCCCGTTGCTTCAAGGGAGTTAGCAGGGGCTTCGATCATCCAAAGTCCTCCCGGTGCTTTTTTGTGATGTATATTCTCTCCAGGGTGTCAGTTAGGATGCTATAGTTGCTATAGCAACTTCAGGTTCGGATCGCTCCACCTTGGGTCTCTTCATGGGTTGTGCTCCCACATTATTGACTTAATTTTCCTGGTTTTTACTGTGGCTTCCTCCTTTCCTGCCCCTACCAGAAGCTGAAGAGCTAGTTTCGACCTTTTACCCAAATCCTTTTGAGCCAAAAGTTTCTTTCCATCGGATCTCCTTGGTGGCCCGCTCATAGAACTCCCACAAGCTCTTCACCGGAGATTTGTATATATTTTTGTAAACTTTCCGTCTCTGTGAAGTCCAATCAAGATTGCAGTCAAAATGCTGTCATCAGAAGGACTTTCCACATTACTAACCTCACATCAAAATCTGGAGATGTAATCCTTCAGTGACTCATTCTTTCTTTGGAAGATCGTGGCTAGGTGGCAGGGTGGTGCGAGTTGTTTCTTTAGGGCCCCATATTGGTCCAGGAACTTCCCCCGGCATTCCTCCCAACTACTGATACTACGGGCTGGAAGGCTCTTAAACCATCCCCTCGGCACATCCCCGAGGGTGGCTAGGAAAACTTGACATTTAACTAGGGGGTGGCTGGTTTTCAAGTCCATTTGGATGTCGAAGGCATCCAAGTAGTCATAAGGGTCGCTTCTTCCATCGTACGGCAAGATCGATGGCACCTTAAAGCGTTGGGGAAGAGGTTCCATCTCGATCTCTTTGGACAATGGAGTTTTGCCCTCGTAATGGCCCCACTGGTCCTGGGTTGAAGGGCTTTTCTCTAATTTTCGTACCCTCTATAACAGCTCCTTGATCATTTGGCCTTGGGCTTTGAACCGCTGGCTTTTGGCATCATCGTAGTCCACCCTCAAGCCTTCTATATAGTGTAGGTCTTTAGTTTGCTGGCTCCCTTTCTCTTCGTGAGCCTGTCATCCTCCCTCTTCTGACCTCAGGTTGGAGGAAAGATTTGAGTTGGCCTTTTGAATTTCTTCTTCGGGCAGCTACTATTTTCGCACCGGCATCTCCGTTTGCGGCCGTCTAGCCACTTTAGCAGTAGGAGGTCCTTGTCATACTCTCTGACCCTTTAAATGTGGGCCCAGGTCAGTGCTTCGGCCACGCCGATGAGCCTTTTCACCATACCCTCAAGTACTTCTTGACGTTGGCGTAGCATCTGCACTCCATTCGCCTCCGGAAGGGCAGAAGAAGTGCTTACCAAGACTGGGTATTCTTCCTCAGGTGCATTTCGTTGACCTTCACTGTGACCTCTTGGCAGATTGACGACACCTGAACTCTTGGTTGTTCTACCCCTTGCCATTGTGAAGGATGTGTAAACAGTTAGTCCCACCGGGCATGCCAAAATGTTAATAGTCGATTTTGGTAATTAGTCAATGAAGGGTTCAGGAGACTGAGCTGTTGTTCTATTGACTGATGCATGTAGATTCATAATGATATTTAGGGGAAGAAAGGGGAGAATAAGAAGGAGTTTTTATCATGGTTCAGCCAAAGTCTGTCAGACCCCTACATCCACGGTGAGTAGTATTATCTTCTTCAAAGGAGTTTACAATAAAATCACCAAAGAGAGTCTCTCCATTTGATTTCTATCTTTTCAGCCTTTTTTATAGCCTTTTCGTCCCCCCTTTTCATGGGAAGGGATTACAATAGATAATAATAGTTTATTCATATACAACTATGATTACATCTATACAAGCATTAAATGCTAGACAATAAGTAATAAATGTTGGGCAAATAATTGTCAAATCTTTGGGGGCTACGGGCTGATAGAGTGCTTTAGGCGGCACCTGTCAAGTATTTGATCAGTTCCCCAGGCACGGAGGAGAGCTTGCCATCGTCCTTTTCATTTGGAGCTCATGACTACATGCTTGGCAGCCTGCCGCGAGGCCCCTAGCGGCCTTGTCTTAGTTTGGGCCACTCCTTTTCCTTCTGGGCCTCTCGCTATCTGTCCGAAGAATCCCCACAACAGGGGGCTTATGTTGATAGTAAAAAGAGGTAGGGGTGAGCAGAAGTCCCACATCGATGAGAAGTCAGGTGACCTCATGACTTATAAGGTGGGGGACACCCTTTTCAACACTGCTAGGCACCTTTTCCCAAGTTGAACTACAATAGGAACCTCGGGCCCGAGTCGAACTCCACTAGCGATGCCAGAAGGGAACCTCGGGGGATAAAACTGTGTGACCATGAGATCGGTCAAAGCGGGCAATACCTCGCCTAAGCGAGCTCATTCCGACCATCATCATTTTTATGTTATATACAAGAACGAGTCCTTGAGCGTGACCAAGACCAAGTTCCTTGCTTTGATGGGGAGCTTTTGGTAGGCCTCGCTTCACCCACCAGAAAGTGGCATAGCGAAGTAACCTCGGTATCCTTCCCGAAGCTAGCCTTGCCTTGTCCATAACGAGGCGGCGACACAGCGGATAACAAGGAAGCACAATAGTCTACATGACACCCTTGAGCTAAGGATTCCCACTCAGGATGCCCAAGTATCTCGCTTGGCTCGACAACTCCAAGCATCAGATGCTAACAGGTTTAGGCCTACCGCCAACCAAGAGGGGCCCACCCCGCAGCCTACATCCTGCAGTAGTTGAATTGTAGCCTCTTTGCTGTCTTTTCACACTTTAGCTTGATGTAACACAGTTGTAGCTTCTAATTAATGCATGTAACTCCTCCTTCCTCTATAAATAGGATTGCCTTGTTAGAAAAGAGGAGAGGCTGAACCCAGTATGCAAAAATTCTATAACTTACTTTCAATGCATCAATAAAAGCTCCACCATGGACGTAGGGTCTGATACCACCCAAATTTAGCCAAACCACGTTAAACCCTATGTCTTTTTCCTAACTCTTCCCTTCATCCTCATCTATTCTACTGTTCAGTTATATCTAAATCAGATACAGGCCTGAGATCCCGAAGAATCCCCCCATTGGCTGGAGTTTGGAGCATATCCAAAATTCGGTGTCAACATTTTGGCACCGTGTGTGGGGATCTCATCTATTCTGGTTCATTCCTACTGCAATGACCTAGGGAAGAGTCACCAGAGCCTCAAATGCTTGCCCCCATCATTCGGATGGCCATGTTTTGACACTAGACTCGTCTACTACTCTTGTCATTAGAGCAGCTGCTGGTATCCCTCCAACCCATTCGGTGCAACCGGTTCTCACCGTTGGTGGCATCGACGGACCATAGACCTGGCTTTAACATCAGGAGAAACTTGAGTACATGATGGGAGAACTGACTAAAGCAGTCACATCATTGGCATAAAATGTGTAGAGATAAGCTGAAACCCAATGCCCAGGCTATCCAAACTAGGGCATTACCTAAGCTCGTTGCTCACAGGAGCAGACCCTGAGTTATGACCCTCGAGACATCGAAGACCAAAGTGTCCAGCAGTCACCTAACTGACCCTTTGGGGAGCGGGACCCATTAGTTAGGGAACTGTTTCAGAAGATGGCTCAATTGGAAGAATGCCTTTGAGCCCTGGGTGATCAATCTCACTGCGAGGAGCGATCACCACTTTCTAAGGAGATTGAAGCTCGAGCTCTCCCTTTTAAACTTAGAGTCCCCATGATCCCATTGTACAATGGGGATTCTGACCTGTACGACCATCTGGGTGCGTTCAATGTTCAGATGGATCTGCAGATAGCCGACCCCTTAGTTAAGTGTTGGGTTTTTCTAGCCACTTTGGGAGGTGTGCCTCGGGCTTGGTTCAGAAGCCTCCCGACTCACTCAATCGGTAGTTGGGAAGACTGTTAATAGAAGTTCATTAGCCAGTACCGAGCATTGAAGAGGCAACTCGTCCCCCCTTGTCACCTCGATATGGCCTTTCAACACAAGCAGGAGTTGCTGAAGGACTATATCGCTAGATTTAGACTCGAAGCTAATTTGGTGGAGAATCTGTCCTAAGAAACCATGCTAGCCACCATCTCTGCGGGATGTTGCAAAGATGGAAAGCTATACAAGAGTCTGTATAAATCCCAGGTGAAGGACCTCACCGAGTTCTATGAACGGGCTGTCAAGTAGATCAAATAGAAGGAGACCTTTGGCTCTGAAAAGTCTTATAAGAAGGATGAAAAGGCCAATTCCTCTCGCGGCAAGCGGAGAAGTGATGTGGATCAAGGTGACCCTTCCGCCAAGCGAGCGACCAACAAACCCAAAAAGCCCAAGGGTGGATGACCCCAGTATTCAGATCGCTATGAACAATTTAGCATCCTATCAGACTCCCAAGATAGGATCATCATGACGGAAAGGGACAAGGAAGATTCGGGGTACCCCCACCCTCCAAAATCCTTTACAGACGGAGAAACCAGGAAGAGTTTTGTGCCTTTCACAATGAGGCTGGTCACAGCACATCGAATTATTGGACCCTCAAGGAGGCGATCGAGGACTTGATCAGAAAGGGACGCCTAAAGGAGTATGTGGTATAGCCCTCAAGACAGCTCCCCCAGCCTTCTCAATGCAATACCTGTAAGAACGAGCCCAGCCAAAGAGGGGAAATTTCAAAAATTTTAGACAGAAAACCCTGTGTTGGCCGAACCCTTCTCCCCGGATTCCCTTTGTGTAAAGGTTTCAAATAAAGAAATACAAGAGAGAATGAAACTAACCTTTCATCCTGCTCCTTGCACAGCGGAAGTC
>JANHAO010019528.1:0-13189 GCA_026873985.1 Saraca asoca
AGAAAATAAATCTTTTGTTCTACGATTGTTCATTAGGGTCTAGACTACTAGTACCCAGCTCGGCCGGAGCTGGTATGCTACCGTTGAGCCTGTAGAGGCTCTTGAACAAACTATACTATTTTAAAGCATTTAACATCATAACTTGAGAAATCGACTGTAGAACTATTAGAAAATAAATCTGATGATCAAGGAGTACTCACCGGGTCCCAAAGGGCCTAGCCCTAGGTTGCCGCCGGCCGGAGTGCCGCCGGCGGCCCAGAAAGTCCCCTTGGCCGAACCGGCCATGAACAGAGGAGGAAGAAGAAACCGAGCTACTTAAGCTCTCTACAGTCCAGTTTACATACCGAAAAGGGAGAAGAGGAAGGCTGGACCGAGCAGCTCACCGAAATCCACCATGTCCGGCCACCACAGGCCTCTTCCACCCTTGTGCACATCGGTCACTCCACGGACCAGGAGAAGCGCTGATGCTGACCACACAGAGCCTTGCCGGAACCTTGAGGCAACCGGAAATGCGCCGGCGAGATGAGAAGCCGGAGCTGTCCTCGGAAGTCACCGAAAACCGCGAGAACGCCGAAGCCGAACCGGGGAGCTCGAGCTCGCGGAGAAGAGAAGCTTCTCGGGTCTTCTCGGGGCTTCCTCTAAAAAATCAGGCCCCCCCTCCCCGAACACCTGCTGAGCAAGTTAAAGTCAAATATTTTTTTTTCAAACTTTCCCTTATTTCCAAAGTTGCCCCACCCGAAACTTGAACTTTTCAATTTAGTCCTTAACGAAATTTTCAATTTAGTCCTTTCAACTTCAAAATAAATTTTAAATTTTTCCTTTTTTTTTTTATTTTCCTTAAATTTTCGGGTGTTACATAAACATTCTCATAGTTTAAATAGCCCACTTGTTTCAATAGGTTCCATAACATAGGTATAGACATCTTATCAAGGTATAGACATCTTATCAACGTCAACATTATCCTAATAGCTTATTTTCCTACCCACATAATGCATTTTTGGTTCAATCTCAAACTTACCCCCATGATGAAGTGCTATTGTAAAATATTCATCATCCATTCTGCATAAAAGCATTTCAAACATAAAAATTTGGGTCCACAATCAATTAGTAAATTCGGTGCCACAAGCAATTCTTTAAATTTGAGTTCAAATTCCAAAATATTTTCCCTTTACGCAACCACTACTAAAATATATTCAACTAAAAATGGGTTTAAGGTTTTCAACACAAATCTCTTGCTTAAATGCCAATATGAAATATTTAGTAAAATTTCAGCAAAGATATTTCAAAGCACAAGCAATATATTCAGCAAAGAAATTTCCACAATATAAGTAAAATATTCAGCAATGATTTGTGAAAAAAGCTATCTTAAAACCTATATTAAATCTGTATAAAAAAAACTACTTTTATACACCTAAATTCGTTGCTTAGAAACAAAAGTAAAAAATGCACTCCATTATAGTATAAAATTGAATGAAATAATTTGAAACAAGATGGAAGTAATTACTCACATTTTATGAAGAAATCTCACTGTAAGAATCTTCAAATCCTAAACAATACAAATTGAAGAAATAAAGAATTAATGTCATCGAAAGATATAGTGGGAAAATCCCAAAGTTTCTTAAATAAATGATATCATTTTGATGTGTGGAGGATGAGGATGTGTCTTCTTTGGCCAAATCAGTAGATAACATCCACTTTAGACATAATGGTGTCAAATTAGCATAGTCATTAAGTGCTCACATCCCTTGTTGATAGAAGGACTAATTTTTGGGACGGAGTTATTGATTAGGGATTAAATTGATATCAATTTTTTGTGAGGAACTAAATTGATAAAATCTTACAGAGACAAAAATAGGATTTTAGTCTGTTATAAATTATCAATATTATATGTTGAAGGGGAATCAATGTGTATAGGAAAGGCTAGATAGAATGTTATACAATCAAAGCTAGCTCCAAGTTTTTCCTTACTCTAAGATCCAAACCCTTCCACTACCTTCTTCTGACCATGTACCTATTTTTCTTCACACTAATCGATTTTCACTTTATAGTAGATTCAGTTTTCAATTCCAAATAATGTGGTTAACTCATCCAAATTGTACAACTATTGTTGATCATGCTTGGAAACAATTCACTATTGGTTCTTTAGTTTTCTTTCTTTAGAGACTAAACTCATCAGCACTGAAAAAGAATTGTGAAAATGGGATAAAGCTAATTTTTGGACAATTAAATAAACAAATAAAAAATCTAGAACAACAACTAGCATGGATTTAGGAAGATTTTAATCCCATTTCCATCTCAAATGAAAAACCTATAAGGCAAAACTCAGAATCTCTATTGCAATGCCAAGAGATCTATTAGACAGCTTTGGCCTTTAAGTGGAGATAGGAATACTAAATACTTTCACATGGTAAAGACTAAGAAGAATTTCCAAAATTCACAACTCATAGGGGGATTGGATAGATAATTCACATCAAATTAAAGCTTTAGCTAAGGAGCACTTCCAGCAGCTATATCAAACTCATACTTCCCATGTTGCTAATTTTTCCCTACTTGACAACATCCAAATTGCTTATTTGTCTAATGAGCAAAAGCAAATTTTATTGGCTCCTTTTATAGAGGATAAAGTTAAGTATGTTGTGTTTCAATGTCAACCAAATAACACACCTGGACTTGATGGTTTTACTGTGATAAGCACCAAAAATAGAAATAAAGAATCAAGAAAGCTGGAAATAATAGAAGCAGAATCTGGACTAATACTATTCCTAACAAAGAGTCCATATAGAGTGGACAAACTCCAAAAAACTAAATGATTACAAAATACAAGAACTAATGCCTAATGCTAGACCCAAGTGCTGTATTTATAATCTAATAAAACAGAATCTGCATAACAGAATGACTTAGTAAAATAGCTCCTAAGTCTACGGAAGTAGTGGTGGTAACGTTCACCCATGACTGAAGTGGTGGTGGTAATGTTCACCCATGATTAACCCATGCCTTGGTCAAAGCTTCCTTCCATCTCAGCAGAATTCCCACGTCTCTTTCTCCTAAAATATGTGCGCAAGGGCATTGTATCATACTGTTAGATTCCTCCAATATTTTTGGCATATTGTTGGCCAAGATGTTACTCAAATGGTATTGTCCTTTCTTAACCATGGTTACTTGCTAAAAGCTTTGAACTAGACCTTTATCACTTTGATTCCTATAGGTGAATTTTAATAGACTTTTGCTCATTTTAGACCTATAAATTTATGCAATGTTGTGTACAAATTTATCACTAAAGTTCTAGTGATTAGGTTTCAAAAAATTTTGAATGATTTGATGGCCTCTTATCAGAATGTTTTCATAAAAAGGTAGAGTTATCACAGACAATATAGTTTTGGTAACTTAGCTCATGCATTATTTGTGAAATCCAAAAGCAAAAAGACTTTTCGAACAACATTGAAGAGTAATTTCTTCAAAGCTTATGATAAAATCTCTTGGGAATTCATTCAGGAGGTTCTCCACAGGATGTAGTTTCCCCTATCTAGATTCAAGTGATTATGCAATGTGTTTTCATAGCCTTCGAAAAAGTTCTAATCAATGAAGAAGTTACAAGCCCAATTCTTCCTCATCGTGGAATCAAGCAAAGAGATCCTTTATCTCCCTATCTTCTTATCCTATGCACCAATGTGTTGTCTACTATGCTAGAAATGCATAACAAAAATGATTTATTAAAGGCATCAAGGTAGCTAGACAGGCCCCTTCTATTACTCATTTACTTTATGTTGATGACCTCATTTTATTTTATAAGGCAACTATAGAAAGTTGTAATCATGTTAAACAAATTATGGAGGATTTTGGGAACATGTCTAGTCTGTAGATGAATAAAAAAAAGACAGTGATGGTTTTCAGCCTTAATACTCCTTTAGGAAATATTTGGGTAGAGGATTAGGTGTCAGAATCTCTACCAAACTTGGAAGATATTTGGGCATTTACATGGATGATCCTAAAGATAAGTAGCTCATTAGCAATGAAATCTTATTGAAAATCACTAACAAGCTTCAATGGTGAAAGGCAAAGTTGCTATCCTAGGCTAGTAGACTCACACTCTACAAGAGTGTCTTGCAAACTATTCCAATATACCACTTTGCAAATTCAGTTCTTCCTAACTACATCATCAATCAAATTCAAAGCAAAATTTCCAACTTCTGGTGGAACTCAAAAGGGAGTCATCATAAAATACATTATATAGCTTGGGATGTCTTGACTAAACCATTAGAGCAAGGGAGTTTTGGATTTCTTAATTTTAATTAGTTTAATAAGACAATGATAGCTAAACTGATTTGGAAAGTAATTATTAATCCTATAGCCTTGGTTTCTAAGTTTATCATTGTTAAGTATGGTAAAGGTGATTTGGAGAATGTCATAGGCAAGGTTACCAATGGTTCTTGGAGATGGAGATAGACTGCTTAGCATTCTACTTGTCTTGTGGAGAACTTGCAATGTCAAGTTGGAAATGGTCAAAATATTAGTATTAGGAGCAAGTTTTGGTGGTCTCTTGTGGGTCTAATACAAGCATATATAAGAAAACTAGGAGATCTACTTAGCCAAGGCTATAGTACTTGGGATTATAGGACTCTAATAAATATTTATGATCAGTCTATTGTTAAATTAATCACTCATACCCCAATTTTAGTATTGGGGGCCAAAGATTGACTTGCGTGGACAGTCTCACCCATAGGGGCATATATTGTCAAGCAAGGCTACCAACATTGTATGAAATATCTTTCCAAAGTTCCAATTTCTCTTGGAAGCAGCTTTCGTACTTACCTCTTCCATTGAGAAATATAGTGTTCATGTGGAAAATTTGCCAAGGAATTATGCCTACATCTGATTTGCTTCAACAAAGACATATTCTAGTTCCCACTATATGTGTCTTATGCCACTTTGCTGCAGAATCTATCAATCATCTTTTTTTATTCTGTCACTTCTCCATAGCTATGGTTTGGATCAGAGTTGTCCATTAGAACTGAAAGGCTTTGTCCTTAGGATATTGTGTAATGGCTTAAAACTTGTCTAATTGCAGTCTAAACTTGTAGGTAGCTCTATTTTCAGCTAATTGCTAGAATTGCCATCATCCTCTATGCTATTTGGTTCTCACGCAATCATGCTATTTTTAAAGGCCATTTGCTTGATCCTTCTCAAATCCTTCACAGAATCTCAAGGCTTAATGCTGAATACATTCATTCTCATACCACTCAATCGAATAGTCATCCATTGATGGTTTAGCAGCAGCCACAATGTGACTTTTTAGTGAGAGGAAATTGGCCAACAATATGGCTGAGGGTATGTTCATCTCATCATCATCGTAGAGTCTATGCAATAGTCCTTAAAAATGTTCATCCAACATTTACATCAAGGCAAATTCACAATGCAGAAACACCCTCACTCTACTCTTCATACCCTCTTGACAGCATTGACAGATTTGTCAACTCTGGAAATCTTCAACCCCTTGCAAGCAGTTCAGCTTATGATCAACTCCAAGTCAGTAATTTTGGTCATTAATGAGTCTCATAATGCTCACTTCAAATATAGGAATATTGTGCTTTACATTGTTGGACAACTGCAAGATCACTGTCAATTTCATCTGCACTACTTTGATCTCCCTTCGACTAGATTACACTTCCCAACTGTGATGGATGCTTTGCAACAATCAAAATACTATCACCTTAGTCTGCTTCCCAATAGGTGGTATTTCTCTTTAGTCTTTCTTAAGTCTGTTTCTAGTGTATGGAAAAAAAAATAAAAAATCGATATTGATATGGACAACCGTCACACATCTCGCTCTCTGAAATCGTTTAAAACTTGGACGAACATGGATCTCTACCGCAGTATATATACATGATAGGTGCTCATTATCTGAGATAGAACGTTCATTCCATCGCCATCTCGACTTTCGGCCTATAAAAACTCATTACGTGTCGATCAAATCATCTTTTTCTCATTTTATCACTACAATCACTCTTGGAACACATTACTATGTACAGATCGCAGCCAATCCTAGCAGTCTTTGATGATTTCCGGTTGATATGTTCACACTTTAAACTATAGCCTCTCCCATTTTCTTCTTTTATATCTCTACTCAATCGTTTGCCAAAAGTTTGGCTTCCACAATTTTAGTATCTCTTGTCTAGCAAACTGGTCAAAGAAGAATTCAGATTAGTCAACACTAAGTCGGGAGAATAAGGGTTTTGCTTTTCCTCTGTCCCCATTTTTATTTTGGGCAAATTGCCTTGCAAGAAATCATTGGTATCAATAATTATTTGAGAGAACATCCATAACGTAGATTTGCACAATAGTGATGACAGTGCACATGGGATTCTTGCACATCAGCTCTCATTAGTCAGCACACAATACCATCATATTTTCTTACACGAAGACCAATATAAAAAGGGTATTAATTTCATAACGTGAAGTAATAATTGGAATTAGACCGACCTTAATTTAAGTTGTGGGCCACATCTTGGTCCTCACAATATCTTCATTTCATTTAATAAACTTTTTCTGGTGATCCCCATGCCAGCCATCCTATATATCATTGACTAGTTTGGTGTAATTTGCAAGAGACAATAAGAGAAATAAAATACAAAATACCAAAAGTTGTTCATATCCCCAACTTGTGATAAACAATAGGTAATTGGCGAAGCTTCTTAATGTTGCAACACATGCCCAAGTCATAGCTTTGTAGAAGCCAAATGACTGGGGATTTAAGCCCTTCACATATCAAGCTCTGCTCCTGCTTCAAGACCATCTTAGCTGGCTTTATACAAGTAATGTTTAGCTTCTTGAATAGGTCATTAAGAAAAGGGATTACTTGTTTATATTTTGATAAAAATTAAATGTTAAAACAAATAAGCAATCCTACAATAAAGATTCTCAATCTTGTAAGAGGTTGAATATCAATGATAAAATTATTGTATCCTTTATATTAATTTCTGGTCCATCCTTATTTTTCTTTTTAAAGAAAGAAGGTAGTTTCATTGAGCTTTACAAGGATATCTTTCTGAATGCTGTAAGAAACAGAAAGTATTAATGTCTGTATGAACTACAAGTTATATTTGTCCAGATTCAGTTGCAACTCACATTTCAAGAAAGCAAAGCAAAGCAAGGGAGATGGCCAACGCATAAAGAAAAGTGAATAGATGCCAGATTGTAAAGTAGAGTTAGGTCGAAAATATTACAAGAATCGTATTCACTTTATCTAAAGAATATGCCACGTCTTCCATTATTGAAGTACTGCTTCTTGTTTTTTAACAGCACAGACAGTCACATTTGACAAGATTTTACTAGGCCACAACTTGTGAATTAATAATGACTCCTACACTTCACTGGCGTCCCATCTCAAATAAACTTCTTTGACAGTTCAGATACACTTTCACTGGCATTCGTTATTTCCTCTTCCATTCAATTTTTTTTTTTTTTTTTTAATTTTATCCCTCATTCCATGCATCCAAATATAGGGCTGGTCCCGATACTTTATTGTGATTCTCCCAGTTTTACAAATCAATAAACACAAGCTACGCTTGTATAAACTTCACATTGAACTAATAAATTTGGATGCATTTGAAAATTTTAATCAACCAAATGAATTGCGTAACCTTTTATTTTCTTCACTTTCTTTCACAAATTTACAAATGTCAGGTATTAAAAATGTTAAATAGACTCACATCTCATTGTAGTACAAGAATATGTTTCAACATTAGCTGCCAAAGGCTCAAGAGGCCAAAATTTATGCTTCTGCATATTTCCTGATGATGGAAAATCAGATGCAGGCAACCCACATATACAACCACATACACTATAGCCTACCATAGGGAAGAAGAAAATAAGGTGATCTTCCTCACCTTGGCACAAAGAAGAAGTTTCTCTTCACCTTTTCTCATTGTGTTCTACTAGTACTAGATGACCGGGTTCTTTTCTGAGATAAGGACTCATTAGACTTTGCAATGTAGGCAAAAATACAAGTTATCATGAAAACAATAAAAAGGTAATCTGGGAATGAAGTGTCTGGCTTGCCAAATCTCCATAATGATGCTGACCTATCCAGGCTAATTGATGCAAACCTTTCTTCAGAATCTCCTCCCCTGCAATACAAGAAATAGTTAAGAGTCTCTTTCTTCCGGATGAGGCCATTGCAAGATTCAAAAAAGCTTGTTTTAATTATCAAAAGAAAAGCCTTGTTTTTGTTGTCCCATTCCAAATATTTACATCAAATGGTTCCTGAGACTGCAGTGGTTCTTTAGTAGTGTGGAAGGATTAGTATGTAAGAACATATCAGTAATGGAATTCTCTTTAGTGAAACACTAATCAAATTTGATCTTAAGACATGGCAGATATAGCACAGCACTGTGTATATACCTCAAGAAGTTCTCGATTGATCTCCATAAAGAACCAACGTGTTTGATTCCCATGCTTGGAGCATGGCCTTTTGAATCCCTCTTCCTGGATTCATTAAATTTCCCTTTAGGTGACCCTGTAAAAGCGCAGTTGTGAAAAATTCTGATTTACAATCCCTTCAAATCATTCATGTTTCTTCTGAACAATATTAACCTATAATATTCAATAGAAAAGTATTTAAGAAAATTAAAACCATTACCAATGTTGTCAGAAGAGGGTGAATTGTGATCTTTGCTAGATGCTCTTAGTGAAGCCAATTCCTCAACAAGAACACGCTCAGTGCCACTAAAATTAGGTTTTAAGGACATAGGAAAAAAAAAAATACAAGAATAAGATACTACCAAAAGAAGCAAACTATCAATATAGAAGGCTGAAGAAGGCTGAGCGAAAGAACACTTTGAATATTGACATATTAAGAGAACCAACATTTAATTGTAATACCCAAAAATCATTAAATTGGGACAAGCCTCTCATCTTTCCACCAAAATGCAAATCATGTTGAATGCTAGTACAACACCCCCCCCCCCCCCAAAAAAAAAAAAAAGAAAAAGAAGGGGGGGGGGGGGGGATGGGGGACATTTATACTAGTATTAAAGCCATAAGGTGTCAAAGATAGTGAAGAAAAATGCAGACCTGATTTTTTTAGGGATGCAAACATTCACAATGAAGTAATGATCACCTCGAACAGATGGCTTATTCATGTCGGGAACCCCCAAACGTGACAACTTCACCGAATCTCCTGGTTGAATCCCAGAAGGAATTTGGAGATCTCTTAAACCCTCAACAGTTTCTACCTAAGTCATTTAAGTTTTAAGGTCAAAAAAACCTCCAAAGACAACAAATGTCACTTAAATGATTTAAGCAGTAAAATATGCTAGAGATTTACTGCTTGAGAAAATGTATTGAAATGATTAACATATGCATTACCAATTATAAATGGACACATTATGAACTTCTGAAAATATGTGAATGATATAAGTTGCTTTCAACTATACAGAATATGGAAGTGCTGGAAAGGGAGAAACACTGACTCTGGTGAGAAAATAACTGTATCAAATATGTTCAATTAAACAATAGCAACGGAGGCTCCAGAGAATGATGGAAACTGACGAAGTTTGCTACATGACCACAATAGCACCAGTGACTAACGTTACCTTCTTAACAGACCCCAGTATTGCCTCTGTGAAGTCAATATTAATCTTTGAGTACAAATGAAGACCCTCTCTCCAAATTCCATCCTTTTCATCTACATGAAGCACAATGTAAAGATCGCCAGCTATACCCCTGAAACAATGAACCCAATTTATACTCAGCACTTAGCTCAGTCAGTTCAATTAATAGATATTCCGTCCATATTTGAGCCTACTCTGTTTCCTCATCAGTTGTTATGTATTCTAATTTTCATGTTTCTGCTTCTCATAGCAGGAGGTAGATATACAGTTTGATGCAAATGACCAAATGTATCTTTGGATATTTTTTTAGGGTCCCATATAAAGTGATAATAATCATTTTCGATGTTAACCCTGATGAACTAGAATATAGGGGAAAATACAGATTACTCCCTAAAGTTTGGACAAGTGACAAAAATAGTACATGAACTTCAAAATCCTACATATTACCCTTGAACTTTTAGAAAAAATGATACTGCCTATGTTGCTATTAAAATTGACAAAGGTTGTGCACGTAAGCCGCTTGTGACCTCCAAGCTAACCTTTAGTCTTCATTTCCTTCACATTAAGCCACCATTCAATTTGATAAAAAAAAAAAACGCAAACTTTGTGCTAGAATTCTTAAAGAAAATTGCAGAGGACTGAATATTTTGTGTTTGAAATTGATTCTAAAAATGCCATAAAAATCGAATGTAAATGTCATAAAAACACGTTTTTACTTTTTGAACTTTACCATTGAAAAGATGAAATGATAATAGTTTATCCTATTAAAATATCATAAAAATATTAGTAAATTAAGAGTTTTTTCCTTGGAATTTTTTAAAATAAAATTCATGTGAAAAACTACTTAAATCGATGCATATGTGCTAAATTTTCTTCCAAAATTCTTGTTAGTGCATGCCGTCTTAGTAACTACAGGAGCTCTACACAAGCAAATTCGGATTTTTTGCCCTGAACCTATGTCAAAAGTGCTGCAAGATTGGGATGGCAAACCTTCCATTTTGACTGTCTTCAACCTAAGGTTTGGTTGTAAATGGTGGCTTTTGTCCTACAACACAGTTTAATGGAGAGAAAAAAGAAGATTGTGATCACGACCAGCTCACATGCGCCACCTTCACTAGTTTTTAACAGTAACATAGATGATTTCACTTTTTCTGAAAGTTTAGGAGGTAATATGTAAGATTTTAAAGTTTATGCACCATTTCTGTCACTCCTTACCCAAACTTCAGGGAGGTAATCTGTATTTCCCCTAAAATATATTTGTGCTCATCTGTCATCAGCAGAAAATCATGGCTTTTGTGTAGGTTGTCAATTAATTGTAGCAGTGCAACTGAAGGTAAAGAATAAAGGAACCATAACCTAGCAGTTCCAATAGTGTTAACTGCAATTTTGGTTTCTTCAACAATGGCTTCATGATGAATTGGTAGATGCACTCAGTAAAAGCCATGATCTTGCCACGGTAAGTTCACCATATGGTGCATTCAGTGAAAACCATCTTTACTTAACAAAGCAAACAGGTGATAATATATCGTCATCCCAAGGGAACATATAAATAGAAGCAAAGCATTTATCGGTATGCTAACCTTTTCTTATCAAAATTCCCTTCTCCTTGAATTTGCATTGTGGATCCATTGCTGACACCAGGAGGAATGACCACATCCATCATCTGTTTAGACTTCACCTGACCTCTGCCACTGCAACTTCGACAATAATCAGTTACTATCTTGCCAAGACCACTGCACTTTGAACAGGTTGAAACCTAGATGCCACACAACATCATCAATGCATTATTATCAAAGAAAAAAATTCAAAAAAGAAAGGTATTAACTAAAGCATTAGAGATTACACTTTACAGTGTCTATAGTTAGCAACAGCATACATCCTTCGTTAATAATTTTCATTAAAAATTTGATGGTTAAACCTGTTTAAATGTGCAGTCAAACAATTGTAGTATTTAAAAACCTAGAGAAAATTTCTATCAGAAAAAAAAAAACTATAGAAAAATAAATCTTACAATATTTAGAAATGTTAAACAGTGTTAATTTATTGCAGAATTTGTTAAATTAAATGGAAAGAAATGCATTTATATCTAAATTACAGTTGCTAAAAGAAAAAAGCAAATATGAACAAAAAAAAATAACATAGATAATTCACTTTCCTGTATTTGATGAACCAATCTCCACCCAGAACAGTCTCACTATAGGGGGTAAATTTGGACCTAACTCTGATCGAAAAACCTAAACTTTTCCATCGCCTTCAATATCCAAAAGCAGAGCATCAAGCACCATAATCAAAGAATCAAAACACAGCAGGACTGCAGTACCCTTTGTCGCTGTGTTCATGGGAGCATCGCACAGACTTCAGTTTAGTATGCCATGACGAACTGCAGAAGACCGAGACAGCAGCAGCTCAGCCACAGCCCCAGCTTTGACGGCTTCTAATTCAGCAAATAGAGCCTCCAACTTGTAATCACAAGTTGGCATTTTCTGCCTTGTTTATTTACCTTACAGAACCTATCTTTAAGTAGTCATCCAAATTCGTCCAAAGAATACCAGTAGTTTCTTCAGTTCAAGGCATTCAAACAAGCTCAATCATCCACAACTACCATTGTTCAAACAGATAGTTCTACTGCATGTCTTTCACATCCTAATTCCCTTGATCACTAGATACTTGACTCTAAAGCATCTAATCACACATGGTTGGTAATCAATCTCTTTTCACTCATATTTTGCCGCCTACCTCAACACATGCCATTACTTTAGCAAACGGTTCTACAACAATTGCCAAGGGAGCGGGCCAAGCCAAGTCAACCTCCTCTATACCATTGACATTGTCCTTTTTGTACCTGATTGTCCTTTTAATTTAATTTCCATTAGTCAACTGACCTGGACACTTAATTGTTCTATTACCTTTTGTGCTGATTCCTTTTTCATACAGAACCATGGCATAGGACAAACGATTGCAATAGGATATGGATCACGTGGTCTATACCATCTTCAACCTACAACTTCAATGGTGTGTTCCGCATTTGAGTCTCCCGAGTTGCTTCACCAACATTTAGGACATCCGAGTCTTTCCAAAATTCAAAAGATGAGTCCTACTTTTTCTAAACTACAATCTTTAAATTGTGAGTTATGTCAACTTGGAAAACATATTCGTTAATCTTTTTCTAAAAGTGTCAATCTGATAGGGTCCTAGGGGGACAACCCTAGTCCCACATCGAGTAGTATGAGATGCTTGATGGTGTACTTAAGTGGCTTGGCTCTCCCCCCTAATAGGCCGGTCTTTTTGGGATGGGTTCTCCAAGTTGCTTGGGTCGTATCAATTGGTATCAGAACTGGTGTCGACGATACGAAAAGGGCTACCTGCGGAGGGGCTGACCACAAAGGGCGAGTGAAGCAACGTCGAGTGAAGCGTCGTAGAGTGCAGCCGCCGGGACGTCGGCTTTCAAGGACGGTGCATTGATAGGGTCCTAGGGGAACACCCTTAGTCTCACATCGAGTAGTATGGGATGCTTGATGGTGTACTTAAGTGGCTTGGCTCTCCCCCCTAATAAGCCGGTCTTTTGGGGATGGGTTCTCCAA
>JANHAO010019529.1:0-13181 GCA_026873985.1 Saraca asoca
CAAACTTCATAAGTATTCTTACAAAAATTATCATAATACTTACAAGTCTCAATAAACATAATTCCATCAAAATAGTTGCAATTTTTTATTGCATCGGGTTCCAAGTTTTTTTGAAAGAAAGTTGCATGATTTTGTACGTACAAAATTTACAACACAAATAACTTTCTTGCAACAAAAAATTACCTGCAACTTTTCTAAAAAAAAACTGACATTTTTGAAAAAAATTACAACAATTCTTTTCTTATGACTTTTGTAAATAATTTACAACTTAAATATATTATCTAACAATTTTCATAATAAAACTTACAATATGTATATAATGTTGTTTATATCAAATCAGTATGAATTGGAAAAAAAAGTTTAATTAAAACCATCTTTTCAGTGTTGTGGGCACATGTCGTAGTGGTGGACACATACGCATGATAGGACTAAAATACTATATATTATATAATTTTTGCATTGGTCGGATGTCCTTCTTTTTTACTTTCTTGTCAAAGATGTCCCGCACGCATCAAATTACAGGACGCTGTCAGCAAGATATAAAACTTTCGTCTAAATATTATTGTCGCCTTTTTTTTTTTAATTTACAAATTGGTTAAGTTTTGGTTTACTTAATTTAAAAATATGAATTTTAGTATTTACAAACCCAAAAAAATTAAAATACTATTAATCCAAATATCAACGTTTCAACGATGCTTTAATTTTATGAGATCGAATCAATATTTTTTGATTCAAAAATCAAACTATCAATTTAAAAATTTGAAACCACAAAAATGTATTTAAGATTAAAATTTATATTTAAAAATTTGCAATCAACTTATTTGAAACTAAGATTGTTTTTAATTGAACTGGTGGTAGAATCTAATATTTCTAGCAAACAAATCATTTTTTTGTAATTTGATCGGTATACATTTAGTATATTGTAATTTAAATGAAAAAAAAAAGTAATTAGATGACGTATGCTACGATAAAAGTTTAGAGTGAATAGTCAACAGCCTTCGGAGACTACCACAATCTTGGAATATACTTAACCATTGTGAAACTGAGACGTGCCTAGCCAATCCAAGGTTAGTCAAAGTCACAGTATATGTGGAGACAATATTAAGATTGAAAAGAAACCCCACGATGCAGCTTTTCATTGGAAGAGCCATCCATATTTTCCTCAATGTGTTATTTTGTTAGTTGTTTGTGATCAGGCTTGTTAAAAGTTATCTGTCTTATTTATTTGACTAAATAAACAAGATTTAGAGCAATACATTAACTTATTTAATAGAGATGTATAGCTTAATTAATTGTAAGTTTGATTTATTTTTCTATTAGACCAACTTGTCTAATTATATATGTATAAATTATTTAATATTTATTGTTATATTAATTTAAGAATATAATTTTAAGATTAATTTGTTACCCTAAATCTAAAAATCTTACTCCTATTTGGTAAAATTAAAAACAAAATTTTGTTCAATATATTATATTCAACAAATTTATTATTATTAATTTTGGATTACGAAACATGTTCACAACCTATTATGCTTAAATTATGATTTATTTATATTTTTATAGTTAGGTCTAAATAAGCCAACAAGCTAGATTTAAATGGACTAATAAGTTAGCCCAGATTTCTTGAATTTTATAAACTAAGTCCAGGCAATTGAACAATTTGGTCTATATGCCAAACAAAATTTGAACTAGGCCTAACTTATTTATGTTAAAGCCTAATTTGACATGGCTTGTTTCTATCACTACGGGGAGTGATAATTTTTGACACAATATGGTAATTTGACACAAATATAAAACACTTTACATGAGTTCCAGTTGAGTCTATACAGGTTCTGATTGTAAATTGGTTAAACTTATTTAACACGAATAATAAATGGGTCGACTCAGATTTGACTCAAAATTAAATTGATTGGCACGCTAATTTGTTTAATAATTTAAATTAAAATTTTAAAAATATTTTTTGAGAAATAATTAATAACTAAATTATAAATAATCATGTATAATAAAAAATGAAATTAAAATTTTAATAAAACAATAATAAAAAATTTAATGAGATATTTAATCAATGATTAAAATATTTTTAGTCAATCATAATGTTATATGAAGAAATCGGTTTGTACCGGATGGACATGCAAGAAGTCTAAAGAGCGACATAAGACCAGCTCAAACAGTCCTCGGATCGCTATATTCTTCAGCCTGCGCTGCGAGGCGACGTCTCCGACTCGCACTTGCAACCTGCTTGAGCGAGTTTGACATTCCCATCCAGAACAATGAGCGCAAACCCAGATTGTGCGATTCGGCCAACAGAGTGCCACAAGTGACCTGTACTTGCCAAACAGAAGGCTTAGTCATTCTTTGTCCCCAACAATCAAATAGGATCCGCTTGCAAAAGACAATCTGTAGTAGCCAAAAAAGAAATTTTAGTCTGTATATTCTGTCTTATACATTAAATGTTAATGTAATAGTTTTACTGCATATGTAATTACCATTGTAACCCTCTCCTCCTCTATAAATACGAGGAAGGAGCCCCTCTGCAAAGAAAAGGTCGGATTATGTCGAAACTCTACCAAAACAGAGACCAAACATTCTAACATTGTACAAATATTATCTCAATAGCACGCTATCATAGACGTAGGGTCTAGTGATATCCGGATTTGGCTGAACCACGTTAAATCCTATGTCTTTTCTTTGCTCTTCCCTTCTTCTCTGTTTATCTTGTTATTTTTATCGTGCTTGAACCAAATAAAGGTCAGAGATCTCGAAGAATCCCCCTGTTGGCTAGAGTTTGGACCATTACCAAAATCTGACGTCAACATTTTGGTGCCGTCTGTGGGGATCTCACCTGTTCTGGTTCAATTCCTGCTGTAATAGTCAATGGAAGAGCCACCAGAGCTTCAAATGTGCAACCTCATCCTCCAAATGGCCATGTCTTGACAACAGACTCATCTATTGCTCCTGTCATTAAGGAATATGTGGTGCAGCCTATGGGACAGCCTCCCCAGCCTAATACTGGCTGGGAGCCGGGGGGCTCAGTTCGAATTATAAACTGATGTTGTATTTTGAAATTTCGTAATGAATGAAAGTGTCCTTTCTTTACTTTGCTAAAGCTATTCACCATCTGGCTCGATGTTGTTATTTTCACCACCCCGCTCTGTCTTCTTCTCCTAGAAGTTATTGATTTCCGCAGCTTACATGCGGTTAACTTTTGCCAGCTCTTGCGAGGAACTTTATGCCAATTGCAATCTTTGATCCAGTTGACGCCCCTCGGAGCTCATTCTGGAGAAGAATTGACGAACACTTAGGTAGCTGAGTTGCGGGCTTGCTAAGGTGCGGAGGCACTAAAAAAAACTCACTATGCCAGCACACTGCGTGCTCGCTGAGGTACGGAGGCACTAAAAAACACTAGTTGTTGCTAACGTGGCTGCGTGATCATTGAGGTGCGGAGGTACTGAAAAACACTTGCTGTTGCCAGCGTGGCTGCTTGCTCGTTGAGGTGCAAAGGCACTAAAAAAAAACACTCAATGCTAGCACGGCTTCGTGCCTGCCAAGGCGTAAGGAATTGACGAACTTACTAGTTGCCTAAGGCAAGGGATCCGTTCCCTTCACAGCTTTCAAGAGAACCTATTCATTTAGCCATGAGATCAGCCCAAGGTCGCTCACCTCTTAATTTCGCAGCTCTCACACGAACTCTGTTAATTTCACAGCTCTCATGTGAACTCATTTACCTGGCCATAGGATCGGCCTAAGCGGGGGAGCACTCAACCTCGTAATTTACTCACGACTAAGTATTCGCAACCCTCTCACACTATTTTCTAGTTGTATGCAAAAATTATTCACGTAATATTTGCACAAGAGATTAGAGCAACAAGTAAGGGTTGCAAAAAAGAAATTTTATTCATAAAAAGACCTCAATGAGGTAGATGTACATCGAAAAGCTTTGGATACAGACCTAGGCAAAATACCAAAAGGAAAAGCCTGTGACTAAAAAGAAGGATCAGCCATGAAAGGCTGCACCTTAGCTTATTAGAGCCTGCGCGCCGCAACTTTCTTCTTCTACCGCACAATCAACGGCAGCACTGCAGCCCTTCATCTTCAACCACCTGCTCCTCCTGAAGGAAGCACACCAGGAAGCCCCAGGAGCTTGGCCGATCAAACAAATGCCTTATGGTGGAGCCGAGAGGACACAGTCTGGGATCCATATGAGATCTTTCCACGTTACAAGGGAAGATATGTCTTCTGAGCTATCTATGCAGCAGGCCATACACGTCCGAAGAAGGCCAGAACGCCGGAAACTGTGGTGGTTTATCAGGAAATCCCATGGTTTGCTCACTGCAGTAATAGAAGGGATTGCCCTTCCCTTATATAGAGCCGAGGGCTGGCTCCATCGAAGAATCTAGATTCATTCCCCCCAATCGTCATCATTTATGGCCTCAAAAAAGGCTAAGTTTGACTTAGCAATAATTACCGGACACGTGCTATGAGAAGCATGGCCTAGAATAGATGAAACGATAGTCTCGGGAGAAGACTTTGACTTATCAGAAATTGAAGAGTTTTAACTCTTAGCCCGTAGCGTGAACTGAGAGTTGGGGGGCTTATATTATATGAAGAAATCGGTTTGTATCGGATGGACATGCGAGAAGTCTAAAGAGTGACATAAGATTGGCTCAAATAGTCCCCGGATTGCTATATTCTTCAGCCTGCTTCGTGAGGCAACGCTTTGGCTCGCACTCGCAACCCACTCGAGCGAGTTTGACATTCCCATCCAGAACAATGAGCGCAACCCAGGATTGTGCGATCTGGCCAACAGAGTGCGACAAGCGATCCGTACTCGCCAGATAGAAGGCTTAGTTATTCTTTGTCCCAATGATTGAATGGGACCCGCCTACAGAAAATAATCTGCAGTAGTCGAAAAAGGAGATTTAGTCTGTATATTCTATCTTATACATTAAATGTTGATGTAATAGTTTTACTGCATATGTAATTATCATTGTAACCCTCTCCTCCTCTATAAATACGAGGAAGGAGCCCCTCTGCAAAGAAGAGGTCAGACTATGTCGAAACTCTGCTAAAACAGAGACCAAACATTGTAACATTGTACAAATATTGTCTCACTAGCACGCTACCGTGGACGTAGGGTCCAATGATATCCGGATTTGACTGAACCATGTTAAATCCTATATCTTTTCTTTGCTCTTCCCTTCTTCTCTTTTTATCTTGCTATTTTTACCGTGCTTAAACCGGATAAAGGTCAGAGATCCAGAAGAATCCCTCCGTTGGCCTGAGTTTGGACCATTACCAAAATCTGACATCAACACATAATAAGTAATTAAATTTTATAAATAGATTAATAATATAAATTTTATTAATTAAACTTATTATTAACCCCATAGGACGCCACGTGTTTAAATGATTAAACTAATTAATTTTGATGATGAATGTTACGTGTAACTTAATTTTTCTGCAAAGCCATGGGTTATTTGTGTTTATGCCCTTTGCTCCTATGTAAAGTTGTGCGTACTGGTGTTTTGATCTTACTGCTAAACTTATCCAGGCGGTGAAATTTAGACTACCTGTCACAATCCATCTATTTTAAAGTGATCCTTTTAAACTAACTTGTGACTATAGATAGAGCCATGACAATGTGAAATTGCATATTGATACGACAGTATGCTATGCTAGTCTGATATAAGTTGATTAGTTATAAATCTTTATAAAACTAATTTAATTGGTCTTTTTGAGAATTTGCATTGATTTAATCAACTTTGATTTATGAAGATATCTGTCCAGTTGAGTACCTAATGATTTACTGAGTTTTAATGCACTGAAAAATATGTTTTTATTGTTTTAACAGCATGCTGCTCTTTGCTTTTTACAATAAGGTCAGTGATGTTCCAACTAGCTTTTTACCAATAAATTTCACCCTTTTGGAAATTACTTGCGGTATACGAATGTATGCACATTTCTAAATTGGTACAAATTGATTTGTTTATTTGAAAAGCCTTATAAAACTGAAAGTGTGCAGGTTACTCTTTCTTCCCCAACACACTGCAATTATGGTTTTTTTTAAAAAACTTGACAAAGTAGGTTGCTCTTTCGTACTACCACCTCGTGTTGATTTGGAAAGAAAATTTCTCAACTGGACAAATTCTAAAAGAGCAAGTAAATGAGCTGATCATTGTATTATTGATAATGATAACTCATGAAAATTCAAAATTTAATCTCAAAGAGCAAGTTACTTTCTTCCCAGGGTTGTTAATAAAAAATGACCACTCAATGAACATAACAAAGGAGCAAACTAATTCACTTGGAGCCCAATTTGAAGAATATGCTCTTTGATGCTAAGCTTATCTATAAAAGGGGAGATGTTCTTCATTTTAATATACATGATTCAAGCAAATCTTCTTGCCTCTTTAGAAGACTTCTATCTCTAAGTTCTTTGTCTTCTTTGTAGTGTTTCACTTGCAAATCTACTCTTGTTAGAGTTTGAAAAATATTATAGTCTCTTTGAAACAAATTTTTTTTCTTGAGTTTTGTAAAGGTTCACTAGTTAGGGGTTGAGTGTAAGTGAAACACTTGTATAGACTTTATAGCTAGGAATTATGCCTTGGTGTGAGGTTAGAAAAATTCTCAAGTTAAAAGGTAAGATTGCTTATACCTTAGAAGGTCAAGCGAGAAAGATTGTAAAGGATACTCAAAAGAAAAAGTGTTAGCAGATAACTTTCAAGGTTTCTATCACGTTTGAGAGAAAGGAGTAGATGCAAAGAGATGATTTTTCCTTTGAACCATCGAACCTCTATACATAGGTGCTATTATTCTCTTTCCTTACTCTTTTACTTTTCATGCAATTTAAATTGCTTATTTTTATATGCTATTTACTTGATCTTTTATATATGTGTTAATTTCTCTTGTTAAGGGGAAAGTTTTAAAATTATAAATTTTTGTTTGAATACCAACTCACCCCTTTTTAGTGTATTTGTCCTATCAATTGGCATCAAAGCTTGGTCTCTGTTATTAAAGCTTAATTGCTTTTGAGTAAAGATTTTGTGGGAATAGGTTGGATAACCTTTGATCATTACATAGACAAGAAGGATATTCCATATCTGGACCACTATTGTTTGATGGAACCAATTATGATTATTGAAAAAATCGGATGATGATCTTTTTTCAAGCCATTGATGATGATAATGGGAGATCATTGAAGAAAGGCCCACCATCTTGATGAAAGGATATGATAGTAGACAAGTGACAAAACCAAACAATGAGTAGAATAAAGCCAAAAACGAAAGAGTAATCTCCAAGCAAAAGCTAAAAATGCTATCATATATGCCATGACACCAAAAGAATTCAAGAAAATATCCAATTGCACCCCACTAATGACTTGTGGGATAAACTCCAAATCACCTTTGAAGGAACAAAGCAGGTGAGACAAACTTATATCAACATGTTAATAGAAGAGTATGAACTTTTTCGAATAGAAAAAGGAGAGAAGATTGAATCTATGTTTGAGAGATTCTCCACAATCACAAATGATCTCTATGATCTTGGAAGAATCATTCCTGAATTGGATATCCTCTTGAAAATTCTTAGAAATCTTCCAAAAATATGGCAATCCAAATGCGATGCAATTCAAGAAGGTAACAATATTGAAACTCTCATTTATGATGAACTAAGAGGAAAACTCTTAGCATATGAAAGAACATACATGAAAGACACAAATGATAGAAGAAAAAGAAATATTGCTCTTAAAACTTCTATATCATTTTAAGATGACAAAGAAGAAGAAATAGAAGAATCTGAAGATGAAAATGAAGAAATGACATATCTTATAAAAAGATTCAAGAATATACCAAAAAAAGCAAGATAGACAAAATCCATTTATAAGAAAAAAAAACAAGTGCAAAAAGAACAAGTGTTGACGGTGAATTTCGGTTCTACCTAATCCAGCCAACGAGTGGGGGTTCTTTCGGGACCTAAGCCATTATCCAGTTGTCAAGACAGTGAAAAAATATAGGATGGCTAGAGGAAAAAGGAGACAAGCGAAGGACACAGGGATTTAATGTGGTTCGGCCAAAATCGAATGGCAACAGTTCCTATGTCCACGGTAACATTTTATATATCTGAAGACAATTTTACAAAGTTTTGATATAGTGGCTGGCATCTCTTTTTTACAGAGGGTTCCTTTCCCCTATTTATAGAAGGGAGAAGATTACAAGTCTAATTACATAATTTGTATTTTTGTTACATTAAATATTTAATGTACAAGACAGTCTAAAGTACAACAAGTTGGCTTCTGTAGACTACTGGTTGACTATGAGAAATGCTTTCTGTGGGTGGGATCCATGGACTGCATCCTACAGAATGGTGGCACAAGTTATTCTTTGGCTGTTTGCTCGACCTCAGTAGGCTTCTAGCTAGGTGAGTCATTAAGGACTGTCTCTACTTTACGAGGTTGAACTTGATCAGGTCGCGAGCTCAAGCTGTCGAGGAGCTCAGGCTTGTTATCAGTGAGCTGGGGGCTGCCGTTTAGTGAGTTAGTTGCATAGTGACCTCGTAGCCAGGGGAGCTAGGCCTTTTACTTGATTTTTGCTGGACTCTTGCTAGCCCATCTTGTAATACTAAATTTCACCCAAAACATTAGCCCCCAATTCTCAGTTCACTTCATGGACTAGGAGTTGTAACTTGCTGATGCGGTCTTCCTTCATGAATTACTGTGTAGTCAAAGTCTTTGGTTAGCTTATTGTTTCACCTGACCCAGGCCACACCGTCTGCCATACATGTTTCATTGCTATGGACAAGTCTACCTCGTTTTCTTTTGAGACATTTAATGGAAGTAGTTAGAGGTTAATTTTTGGACTCTTTGGTGAGAGCAAATTGCTGCTATTTAAGGCTGAGGAATTCTTCTTTCCTGTTTCAAAGACCGGATGGATACTTCAGATGAGCCCTCCATTCTTCTGATGGAGAGTTTTTTTCCAGAGAGACGTGCATGGTTTGTTGCATAGGAAGCTTTCTTGTGTAATCATCTTTCTTTGAGAATAAGGGAAGATCTCACGTAAATCTTGGATTATTTCCTCTCGGTGATACTGTGGGGTTCAAACCTTTCTAGTTGCTCCAGCTTGTTTTCCCTGAATCTATCAAGCTGGGTAAAGAGTTGGAAGGGTGTTCTGAACCAAGAAGGGCGGCAAGGGAAAGAATTGAAATCATGCGAGCTCACCGGCCCCTCCACTAATCAAGGCTCTCCTTCGAAGCAGTAATCTTTCTTCCAGATTGCATAGCTTTAGCGTCCTTGACTTGTATTTTAATTCTTTCTTATGTAAATTTACCTCGTCGAGGCTTTTTAATAAATGAATTTCTCTTCATGTTTCTTGTATTATGTTGCACGAATATCCTACACATTACAGACAATATAAAACTTTAGCTGATCATTATAATAAAATGAGATATGTAAGTAACCAATTGGCCATGCTTCTCGGAACAATGAACTTAAACAATACAAAAGTTATGCCCAATAAAAATTGCATACGAGTTGCGAGTACTTAGTTGCATGAGAGCTGCGAGTTGCGAGAATTAGGTCGCAAGAGAGCTACGAACATTGGGTCACAAGAGAGCTGTGAACATTAGGTCATAAGAGAGCTGCGAACATTAGGTCACAATAATACTGGAATGAGCTCCAGTAGCCTCAGCTTGAAAGTCAGCAATAATTTTTGGGATGAGCCCCGGCTCCTTAACTTGAAAGCTGGCAATAATTTCTGAGATGAGCCTCCGTGCCTTAGCTTGAAAGATGGCAATAATTTTCAGGATGAGCCCCGATGCTTCAGCTCAAAAGTTGGCAATAATTTTTGGGATGAGCCCCGACACCTCAGCTCGAAAGCTGGCAATAATTTAAGGTCACGTGAAAGCCACACTTTTGCAAAGCATGAGCCCAGGTCGCATGAAAGCTACTCCCTATTAAAATATAGGCTTAGGTCACATGAAAGCTGCGCCCTGGCAAAGCATGAGCTTAGGTTACAAGAGAGTTGTGTCCTGGCAAAGTGAGAGCTTAGGTCGCAAGAAAGCTGCACCCTAGGAAACCTCATTGCAAGATAGGTGACTAATCTCGCCAGACTTGAGAACAACTTGCTTTTTGCTATAACAATTTACAAAGAGTTTATCCAAAAATCGATAGAGGAATTCAAAATGCATTCATTATTTCTTGGGATTCATTACAACATTAGTAAATGATTCTAACTGTAGCAACCTCTTCTTGTCTAAGGTCCCGTTGAGAAGACCCAGGTCACTGTCCTGGAGGTTACACTACATAATTCCATAATCGATCTCTTTTGATAAGGTCCTTGATAGCGTCCCTGAGCTCTCGACAATTTGAAGTGCCATGCCCAACTTTATTGTGATAAACATAGAACTCTTACTTGCTCCTCTACCTATAGGGAATCCTTATAAGGCTTAGTTTTTTGAAGTATTCTCATTCACTTTCCATTATGAATATCCTGTTTTGGGTGTCCGATAGGATGTTGTAATGTTCGTGGCGAGCTGGAGGCTGAATCTGTTCGCTTTTAAACTTATTGGATTTCTTTGTAGTCCGCTCGCCAAGATGGTCACCTTGATCATATTCCCCCTTTCTTGCTACGAATGGAATCATCTTTCTCATCCTTTTGGTCAGACTTTCCTGAGCCAAAAGTATCCTCCCATTTAATCTGCTTAGTAACTTATTCATAAAACTCGGTTAAGTCTTTCACTAGGGACTTATATAAGCTTTTGCAAAGCTTTTCATCTTTGCAGAGTCCCATGGAAATTGTTGTTAAAATGGTTTCTTTAGATGGATTCTTTGCCGAATTGGCTTCAAGTCTGAACCTGTTGATGTAATCTTTTAGTGACTCCTGCTTACACTGAAAGATCGTTACGAGGTAACAAAGGGCACGAGCTATCTTTTCAATGCTCGGTATTGGCTCATGAATTTTTGCTGGCACTCCTCCTAATTGCATATTGATCGAGCTAGAAGGCTTTTGAGCCACATCTGAGGTACACCTTTTAGCGTAGCTAGGAAAACTCAGCACTTAATCAGAGGATCAACTATTTGAAAATCCATCTAAACATTGAATGTGTCCAGATAGTCATAAGGATCAGTATCTCTATTATACAAAGGAATTGTAGGAACCTTAAGCTTGAGAAAGAGGGGCTGAGCCTCGATCTCTTTGGAAAACGGTGACCTATTCTCCTAGAGAGCCTGATCATTTGGAGCTTGCAAACGTCCCTTCAATCGGTTCATTTTTTGATACAATTCTTCTAGCAGCGGGTCCTATGCCCCAGATTGCTGGATAGAAGATTGCTGATCCTTCTAACTTTCCTGGTCATGGGAATAGTGACTTGGAGTTCGCTGTTATGAGTGATGACCTGAGGATTGATTGGCTTTACTCGGACATCCAGCTTGCTGTTGTTGAGGAATACTCCCAGGTATAACGGTTTTGTTCTGCCTTTGCAAACCCTGAGCTTGTGCTTATGTTAACGTAGTGATTGCTTTAGTCAATTCTCCCATCATGTTTTCCAACCTTTCCTAACGTTGAAGCCAGGCTTGCGTTTCATCGGTCTCAAAGACAACAATGATAGGTTGGCGATGAACCGAAGGGGCAAACCATTGATGACTTGAGCGGTGGAAGAACTTGTCATATGACCTTCAAGTTAATTGACAATGGCGTCTGACTTTTTGATGGCCTTTCTTCTAGCCATTACAGTTGAATAAAATCAGTTAGAAAAATAAAGAAATAACCAGAAAATAGGAGGGTCCCATCGGATGTGCCAGAATGTTGATAGTGGATTTTAGTTTTGCCTAATTCAACCAATGAGTAGGGGGTTCTTTGGGACCTAAGCTATTATTCGGTTGTCAAGACAGTGAGAAGATGCATGATGGCTAGAGGAAGAAAGAGACAAGTGAAGGACATAGGGATTTAACATGGTTTGACCAAAATCGGACAACATCGGTCCTTACATCCACGATAACATTTTATATATTTGAAGACAATTTTACAGAGTTTCAATATAGTGGCTTGCATCTCTCTTTTACAAAGGGCTTCTTTCCCTTATTTATAGAAAGGAGAAGATTACAAGTGTAATTACATAATTTGTATTTCTGTTATATCAAATATTAAATGTACAAGATAGTCTAAAGTCTAACAAGTTAACTTCTATAGACTGTTGGTTGACTATGAGAAATGCTTTCTGCAGGTGGGACCCGTGGATTGCATCTTATAGAATGGCAGCACAAGTTGTTCGTTGGCCATTTGCTCAATCTTAGCAGGCTTCTAGCTGGCGAGTCACTGAGGACTACCTCTACTTTGCGAGGTCAAACTTCATCAGGTCGTGAGCTCGAGCTATCGACGACCTCAGGCTTGTTATCAGCGAGCTGGGGGCTGCTGCTTGATGAGCTGGTTGCATAGCGACTTCATAGTCAGGCAATCTAGGCCTCTTACTTGATTTCTGCTGGACTATTGCCAGCTTATCTTGTAATACTGAATTTCACCCATAACAACAAGTAAGAAAAGAAACAAGCTATCAAGTATCAAGTTGCTTTGAATGCAAGAAACCTGGTCACTTCTAGGTAGATTGTCTAAATTTGAAGAAAAAGAAATTCCAAAGGATGCCAGCAACAAGAAAGTAATGATGGCTACTTGGGATGATGAATATGTCTCCTCCGATGAAGAAGTCCAAGAAGAAAGAGAGGAGGAAGTAGTAAACTTTTGCCTCATGGCCAAAGAATACTATACTGAGGTGATGAATCTTGATACTTCTATTCCTTATGATAAGTTACAAAAGACTTTTAAAAGTTTAATGGATGACATAAATTCATGTCTAGATATCTTTTCATTTTTGAAGAAAAATCTTCCTCAGAAAAGGAACTTGAATTTTTAAAAAGGAAAACTAAACTTTGAAAGATGATGTTGACTCTTTAAAAGAGAATGAAACTTTTGAAGAAATAGACACCTTTTCTTAAAATGATTTAATAAACCAAAATGTTTTTCTATCAAGTGAAGTTGACTCCTTGAAAAAGGAGAAAGAAAGTTTTATAAAAGAAAATCTTATTTTGATAAGCAAACTGGTTGCTTATTCCTTAGTGAATGAAAACCAACCTTTGAAAGAAAAGAGTTGGTTGCTCATTTATTAAAGGATGAAAATATATTTTTTAAAAAGAAAGT